>JAJPUD010000052.1:89630-200870 GCA_023553655.1 Myrmecobius fasciatus | reverse complement strand
AAAAAAAAAAAAAAAAAAAAAAAAAAAAAAAAAAAAAAAAAAAAAACTAAAAACAAAACAAAACAAAACAAAACAAAAAAAAACCCAAAGCTTGAAAACAAACAAGCAGACAAAAACAAAAACAAAAACAAAAACAAAAACAAAAACAGCCCAAACCCTCTTTCCATTAGAAGATTTCTTGTTTTCTCTTGTAAGGCTATTTTAGGTCATAAATATATTTATGTCTGATCAGAATCCACCAATAATCAACAAATTAGAAGACTGTTCCTGGATAAATATTCCTCTTCTCAAGCTAATGGCTTATTCATCTTACTGTCCTCTATAGAGGTTTTTGGCACATGAAAGGGTTGTTAAAAGACTAATAATTACCCTTTACCATAAAAGCATCACAAATTTCTTACTGTACCATCTTACTGTATTCTCAGGCTCTACTGAAGACAACAGTCATTACTTAATTAAAAACAAAACAGTAATATGAGAAAAAAACAAATGGTTGACATATACACTATATTCATCAGACTTAAGAAAGAACACTGCTGGAATATGGGACCTAACAGTCTGGTGGAAGTGGGGATGGAGTTGAGGAAGCACTGCTGTGTGAATACATAAGAAAACAAACAAGTTAATATTGGTAACCACCAAATAAGTGCCACAATATTGAAAACAAAAGGAAAGCTGGTTATTTCCCAATTACCAAAAGAGACTTCTTGAAATTGAGACAAAGGATCTAAGAATTCTGTATCATACAAGGCTTTATGGTCTGCAGGAAAATGTCAGGAAATGCAAAAGTTAGGGTGGATAGGTTGAAGGAATGATGGGTTTTTCTCTGCCTTTCATTTCAATGGCTGCTACAGGCTGAATAAGGAACTGGGGTCTGGGAAGGCTTTTATAACTGGAGATTAAACTGACCATTTAACTCTGGAACTAATAAGACAGAACCATGACCATTTAAAATGTCCCTTGAAGTCACCTGCAAATATTAATTTGGCCAAAGGGGCAAAACGAAACTCCATTTTCTTTGCTCCTATGTTCAATGCATGTGAACTTGTAATTTACTAGTCTCCTTTTCATTTAAGTTTTTTCCCAATAGCCTACTCCAGATCTCCCACACATTGCCTATTTTTCTTCTCTGTCAATCTTATCAAGTCTTCATATGATGCAGGAAGTTGGTTGGGGGTAGAGTCTATAATACCAGAGGCTATCCCATTTCTCATTCAGCAGCCTTGCCTTCTTCCAAAACTAAATTGGTTTATAAAATGAAAAGAGAAACATCAAGTCAAGCACTCCAGTAGCACATATGAGTCATGGTTCTTTATTAATTTCAATTAATCTGTAATTGCCCAATTAATATATCAAATGTTAGCTAGCAGCCCAGAATTCTTAACAAAGTTTGGTATTAGTTGCATATGTTCATGCCATTTTTGATTCACCTGTGATGCTGAGCTGATTTCTGAGCCTTCATTTAGGGAGGGGGACTGAATTCAATCTGTCACAATCTGCCCTGGTGAGACAGATTGAGTTTATAAGACTCCCAACTCTAATTAGTTCTCTTTTTAGACTGCTTGTCTACCTCTAGTCTCCTTTCTCTGCCTCTTTTCCGGTTCCTTCCAGTTTTTTTCCTTTTTTTCTAACTTTCTTCTGTTTTCCTTTTCTGTCATCTGCCTTCTCTCTATATCTTCACCCCCATTTTAATCCCTAACTCTAATTCTGCCTTAATCTCTCTTTTATCTTTATCTAATAGTGACTATTTTGAAGAGAGCAATATTAAAGGGACTAAAATAAAACCAGAAATTAAGGCTAAAAGATGAGATAATTTTTCTATTCTGAGGGTAATTATTTTATATGGTTCTTACTCTGATTCTTAGGAGAGATTTTTTTTCACCCCACAAAAAAGAACAAAACAAAACTGCTAAGCAATACCTACAATTTTGTTTCCTGGTATCATGTATAATAATGTATTGCCTCATTTTGAGTTGATCATCTTCATACCCTCCCCCCTCTCCAGGTGATAGTGCAGTATTGAAATGGCGAGTCTATAAACAAGGCCAGAAAAACCAGCGAAGGATGAAAGCCAAAGATTGACCTTTATAAATATACAGTACTGTATTTGAAAGAATCTCAACTTGGGAGCCAACAGCTGACAGAATAGGCAATAAGCAATAATACCACCCACTTAGAACCATTCAACCATTCTACTGGGCAGTGATTTCTCACTAAATCACAGTCCAGGAATTATTAACTTTAACAGCACCAGTGATGTTTCCCTTGAGTTCCTCGTGTCCCCCACAACCCTGCTCAGTATTCTCTTTTCACTTTGGAAGAACTCTAGATGTTCTTTGCCCTCCCTCTACTTTCCCTGAAATTTTCCCTCTTTCTCAGGGATCTTCACCCTTAATTTTTTTTGCTTTCATCCTCCCTGGGATAACTAAAATGCCTTGTATGTGCATTTTCTTTAAATGCCAAGGCAGGTGGCTTCTCAGGTACTTGTACACTCATTATTTGCCTCCCTGAAAGAGCTAGAGGCAACAGAATGATGCAAAGAAACTCACAGGAAACGTAGAATCAGAAGTGTTGAGGTACAAACCACACAGGGTCTGGAAAAACCCAAATGTAAAGGAATCTCAGTTCAAGATCTAACCTTTGAATTTGTATTCATAGTCCAATGAAGAGGAAAAGGTAGGAGGAAGAAATGTCTAAGTATATGTCTACAGCTCCAGAGGTAGGTCATTAGTTACCTTATATATTTTAAAAGACAGGTACAGAAGAAGATGACAATAGCAGTTAATGGAAAATGGACACAACATGAATTGGTCTTATAAGAATCAAGAATAAGATACTATAATAATCAGGTCCAATAATAACCAGAATGCTAAAGTTCAGAATGAACTGAGGCTGGTGAAGAATATTAGGGACAAAACCAAAAATCTACTTGTTAGTTTTGAGGTGAAGGATTGATTGATTCATTTTACATCACCTTTCTACAAGCAATGAGAGCATCAATTCAGTTTCTGAGCCTAGAGAAGGGGGTGCAGGAAGACTTGTACTTTTCTTCTTGGGACCAGAACTATGTATCAAAGCCCTAGGTCATTTTTGTGTGAATAAATTCGAGGTGAAATCAGGCATCATGGAGCAGCTCTTTCTTCTGCAAAATGGATTGCTTCCCATGAGAATTAAAGCCCTCACTCTAGTCTCATTAGCACAAGACTTTCACAAACTGGTAGGTTCAGTCATGCTTCAAACCTGAGCCTTCGATAATGGTCAGTTTACTTTGAACAAGTGTGGAAAACAGTTTTGTTTTCTCCAACAACATCTAGCTGCTTTTCCTCAATCTTCTTGTCCCAGAGGACCCCTTTAGAAGTGAAACATCTTATATTGACTATAATGTAATTTATCTGACCTTCATATCAACAAATCCAATCAAATATTTTTAGCTTTTGCCAGTTGATTAATCAAGAAACATAAGTGACTTCTCTATGTTCCACGATGTGCCAAGAATGGGGGTGAGGTAGTAGAAAGGAAGAGGAAGTACATATTCACATGCCATGTATTCTCAATCGGTATAAAGTATTACATTCAGTATAATATATCTCCTGTGGGAAGCCTCAGGTCAATTATGAAGGAGGGATGATTGGGCTTCTCCAGTAGGATAGAGCCTGGAAAGAAAAACACTACATTTAGTATGATAGGAAACATGGGACAGACATGGGAATATTGGTGATAAATAGGGAATAGTATCTTAGATGCAGAAGCATTTGGAATTACACCATTCCTTTTACAGATGAGAAACTCAGGTTCATGTGACTTGACTCAGATCACATAGATTGCAAGAGATAGAATCAGGATTTGAAATCAGATTCATTGGCTCCTAATCAAAATCCACTACACCACACTGAGTTAATTATATATAAATAATACTACAAATTCAGTGGCAAAACTTTAAATTTTATATCAGGGCAGATGTGTTGGGGGTTGGACAAGAATATCTCACTAGTTGCCCTGGGATCATATGCCTCCAAAATGGTGGCAGCGACTCCCCACCCCCAGAGAAATGCTACCAACTTCTTACCCAACTGAAGAGACCATGAAGTAGAAGTGACAGCTTCTTAATAGCTACTTTAACAGTTCCTTCCTCTCCACAGTCTTTAGTCCCTTATTTAGTAAATATTTATTTAGCCATCTGAAGTATGATGATGAATCACTGTCGGTTTCCTTTAAATAAACAGGCCTGACCTCAGGGTTTTCTTTTCCCATGAATAGCAAGTTTATACCTGTTCCCAGTAATTGTTTAAAGAGCTTTGACAACATGGAACAGGCTCTGTGGGCATTGCTCAGCAATCAATTTATCCTTTTAATGGATCCATCCTTTCTTGCCGAGACTACTCCTTTGAGTTGCAAAAGGTGCTAGCATTGAATAGGTCTCTGTCTTTCTCCATCTATCAGTCTTGTTTATATTCTTTATCTTTGTCTATTTATGGTACTTAACATGCTTTACCTTTCTATTGGTCCGTCTGGTTTAATTTCTCTCTATTTGTGTACCACAGGCACATTATCTCTCTTATCCAGTCTTTGTACTCCTACTGAGGCCCCAGATCAATGAATGGCTTCAATGAAGGTTAGTTCCTTTCTTTTTCAACAAGTCTCAAGTGAATATATAACACAGAGAAGAACCACATATGGACATTGGATATTCAGTGGGAAATTCTTCTCTGGGACTTAAGATTCTTGTAAAAAGTCCAAAAAATCTTAAAGTCAGATGAAACAGAGAGGACTTCACTTGACAAGGTTAGACCTTGATAAATAGAAAGAAAGAGTAAGTGCCTTTTAGTGTGAAGATGGTGCTAAGAAGTTTTCTCCATTACCTTCCCATTCTTAGTTGTACACTTTTTCCCTCTAACCAAATCTTTTCAAGTCCAAAATTCCTACCGCTTATTCTCTCAGCTGAAGTGTCAGCAGAAAGCAAACAGAATGGAACTCACTCATTTGAGCTGCGACTGTCTAGGAGGGCTACTGGCTGATCCAGGAATATATGCCTTATATATGGGCACGAGGGAAGAGAATGAGAGAAGGAGCAAAAAGAAGCCTGCTAATTGAAACTCTTGGGAGACAGAGATACATCATTCAAAAGGCTTAAGACAAATTTTCAGGTTCCTTTCAACTGTCTCTGATGTCCCATTTTCCCCCTACTCTTAATTTGAGATTTAATCAAAGGCAAGTGAGGGATTAAATGGCCTGAGGTAGTGTCTGTAACTGTATTCTATAGTCTTCCCTTTCCTCCTTTCTTCTGTTTTCCTTGTTCCACTATGCCAATTATTGCATGTGGATCTGCCACAGGACAATAAAACTAACATCATATTCAAATCTATAACTGATTATGTGAAGCCTTCTACAGCTCAGCACTAATCAAGGTACAATGGGACAAACAAACAAACAAACAAAATAAACATAAAAGGAGTTTTTCTCCTCAAGGAGCCCATAATTTAGCTGGGGAAAATAATATATGAAATAATGAAGGAGTAACATAAGACACGGTATAATTAAAGGACCTCCTGTCTTTAAAGATTCTGTCATCTACTTGAAAAGTCTAATACATATAAAATAATCAAGGAATAATGCAAGACACTCTATAATTAAAGTACTTTGACTATAAGAGCTTTGGGATTTATATGAAAAAATGGAAAGGCACTTGATGAATTGTTGATTTATTCACAACTCAAAAAATTGTCAGCAATGCTTGTTATTTCTTTTAATAGTTTATTATTTTTAAAATGTACTGCAAATAAACTTCTTGCATCTATTCATCCACTTAATAATATTTTAAAAGAATTGTAAAATATCTACTATGTGTATGATTTGCTCTTACAGAGATTTGCAAAATATTTTCTTTGTCCTTCTTCAAACTGCAATAAATGCTTGATGTAGCATTTCTAATCTGTAACATTTGTGTTAATTCTGTTCTTCTAGGAGAATAGTCCTAAAATCATAGGGAAAGGGCCTTAGAAAATAGTTAGTTGAAAAACTCATTTTACAAATGAACCAGTTAGGGTTCAGGGAGCTTAAATGACTTGACCTAAGGTTAGTTACATAGCTAGGAAATAGCAGAATTAGTTTTTGAACCCATGCAACACACACACACACACACACACACACACACACACACACACACACACACATATATATGTAAAACTCAAAATGACAAAATATCATTCTTAAGTTTCTCATAGATAGGTTAAAATAATTCCCTCCATTACTACTGGTTCTTTGACTTGCTCACATAGAGAACTATTCTGAACTTGCAATCTTTCAATATATATCTTCTGGATATTTTAGGACTGGAATAAAATAACTAAATGCAGATGAAATCAACCTAATAACTACTGTGCTACACAGCCCCAGCCCTCAAGGAGTTAAAGTTATAATGGGAGAGAAAACATGTTAATAATTAGATACATATAAGACATAGTAAATTAAATTAAAAGCACTAAAAGCACTCTGGGAAGAGAAGGCATTACCACTAGAAAACCCACAACAGAAATATCCTTGAGTGGATTGGGAATATATAGTGAGAGGCTGATAACAAATCGTACTTTGGGTCCTTTTTCCATCCTTTATTTCTTGCTCCCTATATTTCAACTGTTGCTGTTGATGAGGGTGATACATGGTGCTTCTAATTATATTTATTAATTGAGTTTTACTGTGTTAGAATTGCCCACTAAACCTTGGCCGGAGTCCCTGGTTAGTTATGGCTATCCAATAACTGAAGAACCCCAAAATACTATAAAGCATGAAGCCCAAAATAATGGTCCCAAATACTGTAATTTAGGGAAGATGCTATTCTCAGATGAGATCTTATGCTTTTAAGGCTGTATATAGGAGAATCCAATAGGAGATTTGTATCACGAGGACAATATTTAGCACAAAGACCTCAGAGTACTCTGGACATAACATTATTTCCCTGGTGTCTATATTGACTCCTTATTTTGGGAGAGAGGGTTGCAACAATCCATGCATTCCACTGAATAATAGCAGTTTTGAAAATTTCTTTTATGGCCCCAATATACAATAAATGAATTATGATCCAAATCGTGGTTGCAAAAAAGAGCTGAAGAAAAGTATTCATTGAAATGGATGCAGGAATTCCCTAGGGGACCATTTGCATTGAAGGAAGCAGTTAGCTTCTGCTACCAATGGACCTCCATGTGGCATCATTCCTTTATCAATAGCAGACCATACCCTCACTTGGAACCACAGGATGGTATGGACAGGGTAGTGGTATTGCTGCTGATGAGATGACATCAGGTTCCATGTAATGATATTAGCATTAACTTTGCTATGGCTGGTGTTTGTCTTTCCAAAGCAAATTGCCACCAGTAGGACTGATTTTGAGCTTTTATTTTAAGGTGAATTGTAAGGAAGCTTTTGGGTTGAAGTTAAGAAAAATCTCTTTATCATAATGATTGTTAGGAAAAGGAATGGATCACTAGACGAGGTCTGGGAATCTCTTACCTAAGGAAAAGATAGACATTCATCATTCTGAAGATCATATTAGCAAGGGATTAGTTTACTAAATGATCTCTGGAGATTCCATTCAGTTTCATGATTCCCTGATTTTGTGTGTGCCTTTGTCAACCCCTTCCATCTATTCATTCACCCATGCATAACTGTTTACTGAGAGCCTATACTTGTAAAATAAGCATATTACTTATCACATGCATATTATCTATTTCATGGCTTATTGGTTCCCACAATTCTTCATTCTAAGTGAAATCCCCTTGTGATCACTGGGAACATGTCCACTTAACCCCTCAGATAACATGTGTTTTAAAAAGATGAGCTGATTTGCACTTGTTTTTTTCTTAAAGTATAATCCATGGATTTATCAATGGAAGGGACCTGAGAGTTCCCTCTAGTCCAATGCTCTCTTACATATGAGGAAACTGACTCCCAAAAAAGTTAAATGACTTAATCAAAATCTCATAGAGTGGCAAAGTCAAGATTCAAATCTTATTTGGTTCCAGATCTAGGACATTTTTCCATTATACAAATTGAGAAAGTCAGCTGTACATGCACAAATATCCTCACACACATATACACTCCATATACACAATATACATATATACACATACATCTATGTATGTCTGTGTGTGCATATATTTATATACATATATATGCATTCTGAAACCAAGATTTTTTTTAAATTTATAAACTAGTTTATAAAATAGTTGAATCTCTGAGGTTCAGGGAGCTAAATGACTTGAACTAAAGTCAGTTACATAGCTAGGAAATAACAAAGATAGGATTTGAATTCAGTCATATGTGTGTGTGTGTACTTAGGGAATAATTATTATATGTGTGAATATATACAATTATATGTAATAATATACATAATACATATACATATTATACATATATGTGTATATATATATAATTATCCCCTAAATTAGTGTGCATGATCAAGAATCTACTTTCTTTATGGTTTCTATGTATGTGGATGCTCTGCTTGTACACAGCAGTGCACCTTTAATCCTATGTTTCCAGCTTTACATCTTAACACTAACAAGGCTGCTGTAATCCCAAAGCAATCAAAAGGATTTAGCTCATGGTGTATGATAGTTTGGAAATTATGCTACTCTTATCCAGAAACAAAATGTGCTAATTTGGATGGCGCCATGATTTCTCTTCTCTCCATCACCAGTAAGTGATTTTTGTATTTTGTGAAATACACAGCACCCAGATCTACAACTATAACTATAACAACAAGGAAGAACAACAGAGGAATAAAGATCTTGGCCCTCTGTCCTCTGGAGGGAGGAGGCCTGGATGACCTGAGCAAAATAAGATGGAAAAAACTAACTGATGAGTGAATAGGTAGCAGCCCCCATCCAGCATGATAGGCCAATAAGGGAATTAGCAAATGTTACGTTGTAATGAACAGAAAGTTATTTTCTGCAAACTGGGTAAAGACTCTAGGCTTAACAACTGTAAAACTTGATAAATGTTAATAAAGGAGGCCATAAATTACTAGCTGTAACCCTGGCAAAGTTTGTTGTATTGTATGATACAGTCTGTAGCTTTGGCTCAAGCCCAATTCAAGCAAGGGAAATTTTTGATGCAAAAGCTGGCAAAGTGTGTGGATAACTGGCCGTTGGGTACAGATGGTAAACTTGGCAAAACCCCAAACTAGGAGACTATACTGGCAGAGATGAGGATTAACTGAGGAGCCCTTTTCTGAACTGTTGTCTTTGCTCTGAGCTGGGGCAGCCTCACCTCAGGCTTGGAAGTGAGAGGCAACTGGGGAAGGAATTCACAGGAAGGGAAAGTGGGGTCAGAGATTTTCAATTCATACTAGTTAGGAGAAGTTAGGGGGAGGAAGAAAAATCATCTGGAAAGGCTGTCTCTAACCTTGACCCACATATAAACCTTAATCCTACTCTTCAAATCGTGATCATGTTCCTAATATGATCCTTCACACACTCAAACCCAGAATTCTCTCCCTAGATACTAATCTATGCTCCCTTCATCAAATAATACTATTCATCACATTTTGATCTTGTCCTAAAGCTCATCTCACATCCCTAAACCATAATTTAAGTCAATATAAACATTTCATAAGTATATACTGTCTTTGAATCATTGTTCTAGGTACTAGTAATATAAAAACAGGCCTCCTTAAACAAACCCTGATCCCACAACTTCAGACCTAACTCAAATACTTCTATCAAACTTTGATCCCTAAACCACATTAAAGCACCTAATCCTACTAATCTAATCTCAAATTTGACTATATACCTAAATTTTTATCTTACACCTCAAACTCTAATTTGAGTCTTCAAATTGTGACCATAATCCCAATTTTATTGGGATTTATTCTCAATTTTGATATTTTTAAACTTTTTCACCTCAATCCTGATTTAATCTGACCACACTCTTACTTTATGCTCTGATTCCCCAGACTCTAAGCATGCTCTGTGTAATCACTTTGGACCTCATGTTCTTCATCTATAAAATGAGTAGGGTAGACTAGCAGGGCCCTAAGCTTCTTTTCAGTCTTGACAGTTGATGAGATGTTTAAAGCATTTACTAACAGGCAAGCCATTCCAAGAACTTTGCCAAGAAAACCTCAAATTGGTCATCAAGAGTCAAACAACTTAAAAGATGACTGAACAACTATAACACTATAGACAAAGCTCTGCTAGGTGATAAGCTTGGGAAAAAGCACTGAATTTGGTGTCAGATAAAATAAGTGTGAATCCTAGCTTGGTCACCTATAGCCTGTATGACTTCAAACAAAGCATTCAACTTTTCTTGTCATGGGTTCCCTCACGTGTCAATTTAGGGAATTAGACTAGATGGCTTTGAAAGTACCTCTTCAGCTCTAAATCTACAGCCCTATGATAAATAATACCATAGAAAGATTAGACCAAGGAGTGGAAATAGAAATTAGATCTTGGCTCAACATAAACTAAAATTTTCTAACAATTAAGACTGCCTCAGAATGGAATGTTCTATTCAGAAAGTAGTGAATTTACCAATGCTAGAAGGCTTCAAACAAAGATTGCATGAACAGTCTTTAAGGATGATTTAAAGGAAACAAATACAAGCTTGCTAGATGCCCTTTGAAGCTTTGTGACTCTGGGAAGTATTGAGTGAGGATGAATGGTGGGTAGAGTGGAATACATAGGGATAAGACATAGTCTTTGCCATCAAATAGTTTAGAATATAGTTGAGGAGATAGAGTACATACATGTAAAGAAAAAAGAAAAAAAACATACAACTAAGGTTCTTCAGGGAAGATGCCATGAAGGAGGCTTTGAACTGCGCTTTAAGAATAAAGAATCAAGCATTGTTGGTGGAGCTGTGAGCGGATACAGCCATTCTGGAGAACAATTTGGAGCTATGCTCAAAAAGTTATCAAACTGTGCATACCCTTTGACCCAGCAGCATTTCTATTGGGCTTATATCCCAAAGAAATCATAAAGGAAGGAAAAGGCCCCACATGTGCAAGGATGTTTGTGGCAGCCCTTTTTGTAGTGGCTAGAAACTGGAAATTGAATAGATGCCCTTCAATTGGAGAATGGCTGAATAAATTATGGTATATGAATACTATGGAATATTATTGTTCTGTAAGAAATGACCAGCAAGATGATTTCAGAGAGGCCTGGAGAGACTTGCATGAACTGATGCTGAGTGAAATGAGCAGAACCAGGAGATCATTATACACGGCAACAACAGTACTATATGACGATCAATTCTGATGGACATGGCTCTCTTCAACAATGAAATGTTTCAAACCACCTCCAATTGTTCACTGAAGTAAGCCATATACACCCAGAGAGAGGGATGCGAAATGTGGACCACAACATAACATTCTCATACTCCTTGATTGATGTTTGCTTACATTGTGTTTCCTTTATCTGATATATCGTTTGTGTAGATAAGATTTTTCTTGCACACCAATGATAAGTTTGGAAATATGTATACATATATTCGATTTGCCAATATTTTAACATAATTAACATGTAGTGGATATCTTGCCATCTAGGGGAGGGGTGGGGAGTTGGGGGAAAAATTTGTAACGGAAAGCTATGTAAGGGTTATTGTTGAAGAATTACCCACACATATGTTATGCAAATAAAATAAAAATTAAAAAAAAGAATAAAGAATCATAAAAGAAGGTGGGGGAGAAAAATTTTGAGCAGGGGAAGTTATGAGCAAAAGCATGTAGGCAGAATGCATGAGTTATGTTCAAGGGACAGTGGGATCATAGATAAAGAGCTGGTGGAGAACTTAGAGAAAATTATAGCCTAAAGAGGCCAAATGACATTTAAAGTCATAGAGGAAGGAAAGAACCTTAGAGGCCATTTGGTTCAGTCCTTTTATTTTTACCATTGGGGAGAATCACCTGGTTTATAAATGCTTGAGGCACAATTTGAACTTGGATCTTTCTGACTTCAGGCCAGCACTGTACGGTCTTCTCACATAGGTAACAAGTGGCAGAGATAGGATTGAGGTACTTTGAGCCTACATGCAGTATCCTTTGTATGACCACAGATACCCAGTTTTATTCATGGCGCATAGACAAGTGGCACAATGGTTAGCATGAGGCTTGGAATCAGAAAGACTCATCTTCATGAGTTCAAATCCAGCCTCAGACACTTACTAGCTATGTGATCTTGGGTAAGTCACTTATTCCTGTTTGCCTCAATTTTCAAATCTGTAAAATGAGCTGGAAAAGGAAATAGCAAGCCACTTCAGTACCAAGAAAACCTCAATGGACTCATGAAACATCAGACAACTGAACAACAATGGCCATAAGAAAAGAAAAGTTGATGAATTTGAGGTAGGAGATGAGGAGGAACTAGTAATGAGACAAGTGGGTAAGGGTAATGATTCTAGTTGTTGTGGTACATGGAAGGGAAGAAAGGGTGGGACATATCACACCAAAGCCCTGCCTCCTATGCTCATGATGCCTCATGCTGTTATTGGTTACTTCCCCATTTGGGGAAATTGCGTCTCCATCCAGTAGCAATTTTTCCCCTCTTTCCCTGCAGAAGGTAATAACCTGTCACCAGAGCAAATAAAGTCTGATTTACATGAAATTTAATGCTAAGCATTTTCCTTTATTCCTCAGCACTGCAGTAGCAGGATGGCAATACTGGCACAGGCTGGCAGGCTGCACACAGTGGTGTGATTTCACTAGAGAGAAGTTTAAAAAGAAATTACTTTTCTGTGACAGGATCTATTGCCCTGGGCTGGGGGCTTCAGACAGCTTGGCAACATCTCACCTATTTTTCCTACAAGAGACTTGTGCAGTCAGTCCAAGAGTGTTTCAAGAGCAAGAAGAGGGAGGGGGAAAATACAACCAAGATTTCCTTCAGTCCTCCATTCTAAAGACATCTATGTTCTGAGCCTCAGTCTCTAAATCTTGCTCTGATAAGGTGTAGTTATCTACCAAATCAATGACATTGATTGAGCATGGATAATTTATTAGGACATGGCTGGATGTGTGTGGGAAGAGGGTACAAAGATGTCTAAGGCATTGCCCCTGCCCTTGAAAGTCTGGTACTTTAGTGGAGAAGTCATAAGAGACACCACAAATACATAAATATCAATGCCAGAGATAGCAATTTGTATATAATATATTTGCATTTTCATGTGCAATCATTTTTATTATTATTATACTATGTTATGGAAATGCTTGTTTTATTCCATGAATTAAAAATAAAATAAATGAAACATAAAAAATAAATAAACAACAATACCAGGCAGCCTAATAAATAAACAACAATACCAGGCAGTCTATGCAAAGAGTAGAGGGGGAGGCTCAGACATTAAGTAAGGATGAGTTCAGGAAGGGGAAAAGTAATTACTGAGGTGATAAGTTGTAGAAGACTTCAAGAGGGAATAACTTGATATGGGCCTGGAAAAAGAAGACACTGATAAATAGAAAAGAAAGAAGAAGGTATCCAAAGGAGGAGAAATGGTAGTAAAGCTGTGGAGGTCAAAATTCTCATGGTATGTGCAGGGAATAATGAGTAAGTCATATTATTTGTGCCAGGAACTTTTGTAAGGGAATAGAAAGAGATAAGGATAGAAACATAGGTAGGAATGGATGATAAAGAGCTTTGAATATATAAGGAGTTTGGACTTCATTCTGTAGGCAGTTTGGGTCCAAGGAAGATTTTTAGATAACTTTGTTCATGGATAATACCTCCTCATTTTTTGACTGGGAAATCATGTTTTATAACCTTTTCCTCCTGTATTCTAATATAGGTTCATCCATAGCAACCAAAGAGAAAGTGATCACTTGACCAATCAGTCAGAGGATACAAGTGACCTCCTTGTACTGTATTAGCCAACTTCAGGGATCTAAAATAGGCATCTAGGTGGTATAAGTGTTAGTATACCCAGCCTGGATTCAGAAAAACCTGAGTTCAAATCTCACCTTAGACACTAGGTGTGCGACTCTTGGCAAGTCATTGTTTACCTCAGTTTTCTCATTGATAAAATGGTTTTTATCATAATCACATCTATCTCTCAGGTTATTGTAAGGATCAAATGAGATAACAATAGTTAACCATAGTGTCTGACATATAGTAAGTGCTATAAGAGTTAGCTCATTTCATCACTTACCTTAAAAGTCAACTCTTTGTTATCCACATGGAGTTTACCAATTTTGAATTTTCCATGGCAAAAATGAAAGCCCGGCTTGGCTTCCTTTTGATAATAGCTCTTGCCATTTATATGGTATCTTACAGGTTGTGAAGTGCTTTGTGAATATCATCTCATTGGATCCTCACAACAACTTTGTGAGATGGATACTAAAGGCATGATTAACCCCATTTTACAGATGAGAAAACTGAGGCTCAGAGAGGTGAAGTGATATACCTATAGTCACATATTCAGAATGTTCTCAAGATGAGATCTGAGTGCAGATTTTCCTAATTCTAGGTCCAACACTTTGGCCACTTTTCTTTTTCTTTTTTCTTTTGTTGAGGCAATTGGAGTTAAGTGACTTGCCCAGGGTCACACAGCTAGGAAGTGTTTAGTGTCTGAGGCCAGATTTGAACTCAGGTCCTCCTGACTTCAGGGCTGGTACTCTGTTCACTGCACCACGTAGCTACCCATCTAACCACTTTTCTACATCTCCTATACCTCTCTTCTGTCAATAGAGGCTGTGGTGCCTTGGTATAGTATTGGTTCCAGAGGGCAAAAATAACATCCATATACCATACAGGTTTTTTCTGTGGCAGTAAGATATCCTCTACATTACTGTAGACAGAGAAGTTATTGTATCTACTGTCCTAAGTGTCAAATGTTCTTTCCTCAAATCACATATAAATAACTCTCAGGGAAAATCAACACGTGTATCTACTCAGATACTCTAGACTGCAGGAGAACAATGGAATCTCTGTGTTTATGTGACTGACGTCTTTTAGTCCCCTGAAAGCACTCAGGTATCAGCTTGTTAATATGGACTGGCAAGCAGCCTTGTCAAAGGGACCTGACTGGAATTCAGGTAATAGCTGGAGACAGAGAGAGAGCAGGAAGGTGATTTAACTAGATAGATACCTAGATAATAGCAAGATGAAAGGACTGATAGAGAAAGTAAACAAGATTGATAAACAGATTAAAAAAGAGGGAGTAATATAAGCATGGATGTGGAAAATAAATAGGCAAGAATATCAATAGGATGAATGTAGCAATGGGGAAGGACCATAAAACAGAGTAGGCAAATATAAACAGTGTAAATAGGCAAATGGATAGAATATGAAAATGACATCGTCAGATAGACAGAAAGTATTACTGAGATAGACAAGATACAGTAAGAATAGAGGAAGATTAATAAGCCGCTGTAGGCACGGATGGATAAAGCATCTAAAGGAGAAAAACAGGCTCTGTAGAGTAGAGAGTAGATGAGTTGCTAACACCTTCTGTTTACAGATTCTGGCTAAAGAGATATGTCCCCTCATGGCTCTGGTGATGTGGCTTAATGAGGAGATCCCTGGAGCTGAGCTAAAATTAAAACAAACGGAAATCCTGTCGGGATTTTGTCACCTTCTCTGCACTTGCCAACGAGAGGAATTTAAATGAGAGCCAGGATGGCAATTAATGTGTCATCCGGTAACTGAATGTGAGGAAGAAAGGGTTAGGAATGTTCAGTTCCCAGAGCCAAGCTGCAGGCTAGTCCTCATATCCCAGAAAGCCCAAAAAAATTTTCAAAGGAGCTGTCCATGGTATGTGTTTTCATTTTTTATTTTTTCTCCTGTTATCAACTTAATCCCCAACTCTGCCCTTCTGCCCCATAGCTGGTTTTTAACAGAAACACTAACTTTTCAGTGCCAAATAATCTTTAGGCCCCTAAACCAATAATATAACAACACCTTGGAATATCTATTGTACAGAGTTGTGATGAACGAAGATAGTATGTATAAAGTATTTTACAAACTTTAAAGGGACAGTACTAGATTTATGATTTAATTGGTATAGAGGTATTAAAGATAAGGAAACTCCCTCTACAAATGCAAGTCAGTACCTTAATTTGCAACTTATAACTATGGAGGAATGACTAGAATACTGGAAGATTAGGTGATTTGCCCAGGGTAAGATAGCAAATGTGTATCAGAAGTGGGATATGAATCCAGGTCTTTCTGGCTCCAGAATCAACTTTCATTTGACTACCACACTGTCTTTATGAATGTGAGCTATTAGTACCAGGATATTCTCCCTCACCAAGATATACATTAATGGTAATATGACTGCACTCATCATCTAATCTTTTCAGGTAGAGATCCATATTTATTCAGTGAAAAAATGAGGGGACAGTCAACTTTTTTTCTTTTTCATTCATTATGCAAATAGAAGGTACTAGGTATAGAAATACTATAAGTACTGAGTGTTGTGAAGGATAAGATGAATAAGAACTACTTCCTGTTCTCAAAGTGATTATAATTTAGTAAAACACAGAAGATTATGAGAATAACCATAATGGAGACATCATTTTGTTAGTGTCCTATGAGTGTTATAGCTAATAAGTCATATTGGAGTTCAGAGGCTGGAGAGATCACCATAGGCTTTAAGGATCAGTCAAAGCTTAATGGAAGAGGTGACATCTGAACTGGGTCTTAAAAATTAGATATGATTCCCAGAGGTGATATATGGGTTCATGGAAAGGGCATCCTAAGCACAAGGAATATTATCAGCTAAATCTCATGGAGATGAGGAAGTCAAGGCATGTTTAAAGGATGATAATTAAGTTAATAGCATATATATATCAAAAGGCCCCTAGAACATTGAATGTGCTCTTTGTGGCAAATTTACAGGAGGGAATAGACAAGTGTGGCACAGGATGAAAGGCTATTTGTTCATTGGTGCTAATATCAACATCAATGAGATCACAGAACCTTGGGATCTGACTAGAATTTAGGGTTTGTTTATGTGACTAGCAGCAGATAAGATTATACAAATGGGTTGAGGTAAGCTTGTGGAAGATCTTGATTAGAAAGCTGATGAGTTTGTTCTTTAGTTTGTAGGCAATGGAGGGACACTAAAATGGAAGAAAAACATGTAAGGTCAAAGCAGTACAATCAGACCTAGAGTAACACCCTTAAACAAAAGCTGGTCCAGGTAGCGACTGAGAATGTTACCTTCAAAAGCAAAGTTGTTATGAGAGGAAAGCTTGTGGTTTGGGGTCATACATTTGTATGGGATTTGATAACTTGGTAAATTTTCTAAAGTAATTTTCCAGATTTCCCTGAGTTGATCACCCAGCTGAAACTATTCATGACTGGCCACCTCTGGGAGTTCTATCCTGACTGGGCCAAGGGACTTTTCATCATTGACATTCTCAGATACTCTCTAAAGTTCTGACTCTTAGTATATTTAGACCCCCTTTCTCCTCAAAATTTTATTTTCCCATACAGAGACTATGGAGGGCTCAGAACTATGACAGTCATTCATCTTACATCTGTCAGATCTTTGATATCACAGTCCCCAAGTGATTGAAACATTCAATGCAGTTTGATGCTTGTGTGCACTCAAATTCTCTGACTGGATGAAGAACAGAAGAACCTACCCTGTATACTGCTTTAATTTTCAATCATCCACATAATCCCTAAAATTGAGATCCATTCCAGAGGGAAGAGCCCAACACTTCAAAGGATCTATATTCAGATTCTGAAAAGAAACTTGAAATTAGCCAAGAATCTGTATTAGAACAAATTACAACAAATTCAATGACATAACAATACTTTCTCAAGCTGCACAGTCACATTGACAAACAATCCTTTCTACTTCCATAGAGTCTCAAAATACTACTCAATTCTGTGGATACTCAGGCTCCTCTCTATTCTCCAGGATAAATATTCAGGGACTTGATTCCTAACTCATCTATTCTACTGATTATCAATAGCAGGAGAGATCCCAAAGCTCCTTAACTTCCTAGAACTGGAGAATTAACTGTGAGTCTCATTTGCTTTAGAATACAAAGTCAACCTTTTTCAAAATTGATCATGGTCTCCCAATCTGACAATCTGATTTGGATACAATCTTTCTGTTAAAAAAGAGTTTACCTCTTAGCAGCTTTCAAGAGTGCCCCAACTACAGGAATCTTGTTATGAGCTGCTTCATATAAAATCAGTCAACCAGAGGATTTGATCCTCTTATCAAGAGAAATGAAGGAAGGGGGAATTGGAATTCAGACTATGCTGATCAAGCAAATAATCAAAAGGCTTTAGGACCTAGTGGGATATGAATTATTTTTTATTTTTGCTGAGGCAACTGGGGTTAAGTGACTTGCCCAGGGTCACACAGCTGGGAAGTGTTAAGTGTCTGAGACTAGATTTGAACTCAGGTCCTCCTGACTTCAGGGTTGGTGCTCTATCCACTGTGCCACCTACCTGCCCCAACATGGATTAATTTTAATGGAAGTGGTAGAAGCCCAAATCTGTCTTCATTAAAGAGACATCGAGATCCCTAAACTCTTGATCAGATTAATTATGGTCCCACCTAGGATCATGCAGACAACCAGAAGAATTGTGTCTCATTTTTAGAATCAACCATTCTCTTCTCCTCCTTTTCTCCTTCTCCTCTTTTTGTATCTTCTGCTCCTGATAAACCCAGATTTTTGTTCCATCTGCTGTGGCACAACCTCACTTCTCAGCTTTAACATTTCAGGTGTCATGTACTCCAAGTTAAAGCCTTTATGAACATGGGAGTCTTGACAAAACTTTCTGGATATGGAATATGGAGTAGGTGGAGCAGGAGTAACTCTATACCCTTTGGTGAACCCTGAAGCTATAGAGATTACTCAAGGATGACCTGTACAGTTGAGTTCAAAAATTCATAAAACCCAAACTATTGTGGCCTTAGATTGGAGAACAAGCTTTGCTTTATTTTTGTTGTGATTCCTGTAGTTTTAAATCTGGACAATGCTTGAATTTCAGGGTAGTCAAGTTTATATTTGCTAATTATTATTAGAATTGTAGGGGAGGCAAATGTGGGCCCAGTTGCCAGAAGTCCTTACCAGGACCAGAAGTAGCCATGTCACTCAAAGTTGTGCTAAGACTGTGGACCAGAAGTGCTCACATCCATGAAAACCATTGCCATTGACTTTTTCCCTAAATTTCTTATTGTTTGTACATGCTCCCCATGCATACCTATGATACCATTGGAAAAACTAGGAATCCTGTGGCTATATTTTGCCTCAGAAGTGGAATGATTGCTCTTAAATATGTTTTAGGATTTCATGATTCAATTCAATTCTTAGGCTCTCATACCATCTAGCCACAGTGATTTGATGACAGAACACAAGAAGAAGGTGTTACAGAAATTCCTAGAAAAACAAAGACCTGGACAAAGATTCATCTCACCTTGACTTCTTCAGCTGCCTTCTCCATATTATTTGTGGAATATGTAGAACTACATATGTAAGATGATGGCTGGGTTCCCAATGTCATGAAATGGATTCATGATCAGGATCCTGATCCAAAGAATTAAACCACTCTGGCTCTAATCATCATGCTCTTCAACCAGCTATTTCAAGCATTTTAACTACAATTAATCTTCAAGGGCCCTACAGTTTCAATCAGAACCATAAAAAAGATGAATGGAAAACACTATTTCAGACTAACCAATGAGACAATTTGGGTATAATACAATAATCTATGGACTATGTACAAATCAGCTAAAAGTTTACAAACTCTAGGGTTCATGATATACTAGACTAAGGAACAATACTCTGTATGGCCATTATTTTAATTTACTTTTGGGATCTCAGCCAGTATACCGCTTTGGTACAACCATTCTTCCCGACGTTGTGAAACAATAGTCTATTTTCAAAGTTAGAGAAGTGGCAGGTTGAGGAAGAAGAGAAAAAATTTCTGCAGCACGTATAGGTTTAAAGTAGGAAAAGATTGGGCTATAGATATCCTCCTTAAAAATATAGGATTGATGCTACAAGTTACAACCACCATGAACTTCCAGGAAAAACCAACAACATTACCTCTTTATGTTCCCCTTTGAAAGTCAGAGTGGTATAGAGTGAAGAATGTTGAATTTGGATTCAGAGAACATAATTACATTTCCAGTTCTTTCATTTCCTACTTCTAGAATCTTGTACAAGTCACTTGAACTCTCTGAGTCTCAGTTCTCTTATCTGTAAAATGAGAGAACTAGAGAACATTTAAAGACTCTTCCTGCTCTAAATTTTCATCTTACATTTCTCAGCCCTGAATATATTGAACATAGATACCCTGAGGTATCTCCTGGGCATCTGCTGTACTGCCTTTATACGTTTTTACAAAAACAGATCCTTCAGGTGCCAGAGCAACAAATTATCTCATATAAGTCCGAACCTTTTTCTTTCCATTCCCACTTACTTTACTTTCATTGGCCTTGAACTTATTTTTCAGAAGATCTTCCAGTGGAAGAGTATAATGATGCCATTTAAAATGAACCATCAAGGTGATAATTTAAGCATGGTATCATTACCTGAAGGGATCTGGTATCCCATCATTCTTTAGTCACTAGAATATAAAATGTTTCTTACATCAATGGACCTTAAATCAGAGACATCATAGATTTCAAGTTAGAAACAAGGACACTACAAATCAACGTTTGATTTATTGTTTTGTTAATTATTGAGAAAGAGAAGAAATGTTAGTAATACAGATTAAATGTAGAATTATTACAGGTATATATGTAAATAAATGTATAATATGTATATGCATGTGCATATAAACATATATACATGGTTATATTATATATATGTTATATTTTATAAATATTTTATTCACATATGCCTACATGTATATAGGTTTGTATTTATTGTATCTATGTATACTTAGAGAACTAGTTAAAGGTTTTATCAATATATTTGTGGCTAGAAGGAATCTTAGAGATCATCTAACCCAATCCCTCTTATAGATAAGGAAACTGAGTTTTAGCTCAAAGTCACACATTTAGTAAGCAGCAGAATGGGAATTTCAAACTATATGCTCTGGCTTCGAATCAAGGCTTTTTCCAATGTATTACTGTATGCTGGTTCCCCATCCTTTCCCCCCCATTAGTTTATGCATATTGCCAATACTGAGCAAATGCCTGATCTTAGAAAACAGCATATGGTCCTCTTACCTCCATATTTATCAGTCCACATTATACTATGATCAGATAATCTTGTGGTGAGCAGTACATACAAAATGTTATGGGTTCCACTAACCTGATACAACTTCAGGATACACATTCAGAAGTCCAGCAGACTGCCATCCATATGGGAAGGACCTGCAGAGAGAGAGGGTCAGTGTTAGATGAGCTAATCCATCTTTTCCTTGTTGATACATACCCCCTAGACAGATAGAATGGGAAGTCCTACACGGTTGGAATAAAAGTCATTGGCAGATCACATGTGGTTATTAAAGACACTATGCAAATCACTCAGGGATTGTTGTAGCTTCCATTCTGGAAAGACTTTAGCTGGCATGCTTGGGGCATTTGAGTCCTGTACCCAAATGAAGACTTCAATAGAGAAAAAAAGGATAGAAATTAGATCCAGGAGGTAGAAAAATTTATAAATCATCCAACCTTACCCCTTTATTTTAAAAGTCAAGGAACCTTATATCCAGAGAGCTTAAATGGTTTTTCTAAGGTAACAAGGCAACCCAGGTCCTTTAACCTCCTGGGAGTTATCACTGGGAGGAGGATTATGGTCTAAGGCAGAGATTTTTCAGAGTGATAATGGAGAAGTTTAGGGAAATGATTTTTATAAAATTCAAATGATATGATTATGTCCACACTTTGCAAAACTTAAAACATCAAATAATAGCATCTAACATTTACAGAGTGCTTTAAAGTTTGTGAAGTTCTTTACAAATATCATCACATTTATGTTCACAGCACTGGTTATTGGGCAGCCAGGTGGCACAGAGGATAGAGTGCCAGATCTGAAGTCTCAAATCCATCCTCAAACACGTACTAATTTAGCAAGTCACTTAATGCTGCTTGTCTCAGTTCTTCACTTGAAAAATGAGCAAAAGAAGGAAATGGCAAACTGCTCTAGTGTCTTTGCCAAAAAAAAAATGGGGTCATGAAGAGTCAGACACAGCTAAAATGAGTGAACAATACTGGGAATTAGAGGTTACTGTTGTCTCTGTTATACAGAAAAAGAAACTGAGCCAGAGAGATGCTTAATGATTTGTCCAGGATCACATAGCTAGAAAATATCTGACGCTTGATATAAAATAAGTCTTCTTTTTCTAGAAGAAACAGATATTGATCATTTTGTCTACTTAGATACTTATCTAGCTTCCTTTAGATAAGTATCAATCTTAATAAATAAACATTTATTTTTATCTAAAATATTTTATTTATTCCATTAAATATTTCCCAATTACAGGTTAAAAATTAATATTCATTTTAAAAGTTCTCTCCCTTTTTCCTCTTCCTCACCCTTTCAGAAAGAAAGCAATGTGACATTGGTTATATGCATGAAGTTATACCAAACATATTTCTATATTAGCCATATTACAAAAGAAAACATGCACAAACACAAACCCCAAGAAAAATAAAATTTAAAAAGTAAGCTTCACTATATACTCAGTTTATCCATTTTCAGTCTGGAGGCAGATAGCATTTTTCATCATGGGTCCTTTGGAATTGTCTTGGATTATTATCTTGATCAGAGTAGCTAAACTGATCATACTCACAATGTCACCGTTACTTTGTACAATATTTTCTTGGTTATGTTCACTTTACTTTGCATCAATTCATATAAATCTTCCCTCAAGCAGTTCACAGTCTAGTAACCATAAAAAATTCTTGCTAGAATTCTTGAATTGAGACTACTCCCTAATCGTCCTCCAGATTTTATTATTGCTCAAGTAGATATAGGAATTGGACAAAGTGATTTCATTGGAACAGAGAATGCCAACATGAGGAAACTCTCTCTTCCCATATAAGTTGATGTCCTCGCTGTACTTTATGATTTAAAGGATTGCTCAGAGAATTAAGATGTTAAAAAATAAATCAAAGGTCATATAATATGTGGCAAAAGCAGAAATTAGACACAGATGTTCTTGGTCTCAAGATTTATTCTCTATCCATTATGCCATATTGCCTCTGCTTCTTCAGTGCTGGCACTGAATTTCCCTCTTTTCTGTCTCTCTAGCCAGAACCTCAGGTCCTGTCTATACCACCTACTCTGCATTTGAGAATAGTTTTGCCTTAACTAACACTCACTCTCTCTCTCTCTCTCTCTCTCTCTCTCTCTCTCTCTCTCTCTCTCCCCCTTTCTTCCTTTTTCCCTCCCTCTCTCTTTCCCTCTTTCTCTCTCTTTCCCTTTCTTCCTCCTTCCCTTCCCTCCTTCTCTCTTTCCCTCTTTCTCTCTTTCCCTTTCTTCCTCCTTGCCTCCCCCTCTCTTTCCTTCTCTCTCTATCTCTCTATCTCTATCTCTCTCCTCTTTCTTTCATTATCCCAAGTGAAGTCCCAGAAAGCTCTGCCTGTGGAGGCCTTCCAGCAGAGGCTAAATGCCCACTCCTGAAGGAAGGGAGGAAGGTATAATAGAGAAAATTCTTTCTCATTTAGTAGGTGGATTAGAGAGCCTCCAAGGTCTTTTCTAATACTGAGCTTCAATGATTTTATGATGAGGAGGCTGAAGAAAGGTATATTTACTTTACAGGCAGGTTAGGTCAGACTCCCTGCCTTCCTTTTTCAATCATCCTGCTTCTTCACACAAAAAGGTAACTGAAGGGCATTTTAATCACAGCAGCAGTAAGGCAAGTTTTTTCTCCTTTCCTGTCTCCTTCCCCTCACATATGTCGCCACCATTCATTCCTTTCTCCTCCCATATACTTTGCTCCCACTCCAGCAAGAGGCACTAAGGTAAGATGAGAAGTAGGCACAATGAGGCTGGGGAAGATTGATGAGACAGGTCATCCAAGGATTTGGGGAGGAGGTAGAGTAGGAAAAGCACATTTTGCAGGTAGAAAGGGGACTTAAAAATAACATTTATTAAAATATCCACTGTTTTTAAGGTTCTATGCTAGGCATTTGAAAAGCAAAGAAAAAAAGGTAAATGCCCTTGCTATTAAGGAATTCACATTTTATTGGATGTATAGAACATGTATGCAGATAAATAGGTTAAAAGTGTATACAAAGTAATTTCAAGAGGGAGTGAGAACCAACAAATGGGGGAAGAAGCCAGAAAGATCTTCATGAATAAGGAAGAGAAACTTCCAACCCAGGCAAAAAGGAAAGAGATAATTCCTTAAGCTGGCTAGTAACTGTGGATTTTAAACGATTCATGTGGCTATGTCAAGTTTTCCCAACTAGAGTGCATGAAAGGGAGCAATGTAATATAATAAGAAAAAATCAGAAAAGGTTAGGCTTGGGGCTATAAAGGAGAGTTGCTGTCCTTCAAAGCAATCAGGGTAGAAGGTTGTAAGCTATACTTCCATTGCTCAAAATGATTCTGCAACTCTCCTGCTGGGGAATTTATCTTTTTTAAACCTCAGTTTCTTCATCTATAAAATGAGGTGTTAGAACTTGATGACATCTAAATTTACTTCTAGTTCTAAATCTATTATCCTACAAGCTCCCAGAATGCCTTCAGAGAGTGAGTATAGCAAAGAAGAAAATTGTCTTTACTTTGTGGTTGCTGACTATGTGGTTTACTACATAGTAGTTTATTGAGCAGTGCTATATAAATGTTAGCTATTATTATTATTATTATTAGAGAAAGCTAGGTGGTACAGTGGCTAGAGCTACTGGGCTTGGAGTTAGAGAGACCTGAGTTCAAATGTGACTTCAGACACTAATTAGCTTTTGGGGTCCTGGGCAAGTCACTTAACCCTCTTTGCCTCAATTTCTCCAACTGTAAAATAGTGATAATAATAAGATTTCCAGGGTTGTTGTGAGGATAAATAAGGTAATAATTATCAAGCACTTAATAGTACCTGGAACATAGTAAGTGGTATATAAATGCTAATTATTATTATCATTGTTGTTATTCTAATACCTCCTACATACTCCTTAATCATCAAGTGGGTTCTATATACAATATAGTATAGGTTACCTTTCAACCTTCCACACATCCTACTTTCACTCTCTTTCTGTATCTTGTTTCCCTCTTTAAATCAGGCTAACCTGATTTTACCTGGATTAAAATATTTAAAGATAAGTGAAGTAAATAATATAATTTACTCCAGGTCATTTCCTTTTGCTAGGAATGTCTGTTTTCATGGGCAGTGAATGAAACAGTCTACTCCAATGACCAGTCATCTAAGAGTTTTCAGTTGAGATCCACATCTCCCCAGGAAGCCTTGGGGCTACCATGTTCTTACTACCAGAAAGGAAAACTGTGGTTTTAACTGGTTGAATTCAACAAGAAAACAGAATGAGGGAGTGGGGTGAGTGGTTATGGCTGACAGTAAGCTTTTCAGGTCAGGGCTCTATTAGTGTAGCTCTGGAAATTGAAAGTTCAATGAAGCAAACTTGAGGGTGACAGCTCCTTTTTAAAAAAATAAAAGTTGCAAAAACAAATCCACAAAAATTCTCCCATGTGTCTGTGGCAGGCAGGTGCTTTGCAAAAGAGACCACCATCACCAACACTTTGGCTACTGTCTCAGTGGGATCCAGAGGAAGGAGACATAAGAGTGCATCTGTCTGTTTCAGCAACACAACCACTTCCTGGAGAGAGAGAGAGGGGGGAAGAGAGAGAGAGAGACAGAGAGAGAGAAAGAGAGAGAGAGAGAGAGAGAGAGAGAGAGAGAGAGAGAGAGACAGAGAGACAGAGAGAGAGAGAGACAGAGAGAGAGAGAGACAGAGAGACAGAGACAGAGACAGAGACAGAGACAGAGACAGAGACAGAGACAGACAGAGACAGAGTCAGACACAGAGAGACAGAGGGAGAGAGAGACACAGAGACAGAGAAAGAGAGAAGGGAGTGTGTGTGTATGTTTGGAGTTGGAGTGGTTATCTGATCCTGCTTCTATAAGCACATCAAGACTGGCTTCATCTATTTACCTCTGAAGCTCCAGACTTTTTTTTCCAGAATTTTTTTTTCTTAGCTGATAACAGTTATTTGTTAGCATGCTGGATGAAGGCTATTGGCAATAAATTACAAGTCCCTAGCTAGCCAGGGATGCTGTCTTCAGGGCTATAAACAAATGGCTAGGCCCTTCTTAGGTCAAACAATCACACCCATCTCAAGAAGCAATGTAACTCTAAACCCAATTTCCTGAAAAAGAGGTAGTTAAATTTGACTGGATTCACAGGTGGAAAAAGTCAAACAATCCTTCTGACATGGTAGCATGGTGAAGAAAACATGAGCCTGGGAATTCAGAGACTGAGATTCTAGGTCCATTAACTGTGATCTTGGGAAAACTGTTTAAATCCTCTCATCAGTTTCCTAGGTTATAAAAATGGAATGTTATACTAGATGTTCTCTAAGGCCATTTCTGGTCCTAATTAATCTAATTAATTTTCCTAATTCATAGACTTGACCATGTCATTCCTCTGATCAAAAACCTTCAAGTGGTTCCCTGTTGCATATAGGATAAAATATATTTCCCTTAGCCTGATTTTTAAGGTCACCTATCATCTGACTCAAATATACCTTTCTGGTGCTAGTTCATACTCCTCCTCTTTACACCCTAGAGTATAGATTACTTAGCTTTTCTTCTTTCTTTTCCCATAGTCTCTTGTATCCCTCAGTTTCATAGACTTTAGAAATAAAGGAAACCTTAGGGATTATATATTAGTCAAAGCCCCTTATTTGGGGATGAGGAAATCTGAACAGATTAGCCCTTTCCCCAGAGCAATGAGGATCACATAGACAGAAACATCTAGAGAAAGATGAATGTATAAATATAAACCCTGAGCATCAAAGTCAGTCAGGCAACATGCATTTATTAAGTGCTTACTAAGGTACCAAGTACTGTTCTGAAGTATACAAAGAAAGGGAAAAAAAAACAGTTCAGGCCCTGAAGGAGCTTACATTCTAATTGATGAGACAATAAATAAGTACATTCTGGTAGATATACATAGTGTAAGTATGAGGTAATCTGAAAATCAAAAGTATGAGGGTTACCAAAGGAATTGTACTACTGTTGGGATTTGTCCCTTTCCAGCTCATTCAAGAATGACATATTCAGAGGCAGCTAGTTAGTGCAGTGGATAGAGCATCAGCCCTGAAGTCAGGAGGACCCTTCAAATCTGCACTCAGACACTTAACACTTCCTAGCTGTGTGACCTTGGACAAGTCACTTAAATTCAATTGCCTCAGAAAAAAAAAAAAAAAATAAGGAAGTTGCAATCAAAGACTTCTGAGGAATAAGAATGGCATATTCAAGTTATCAGAATTTAATTTCTTTAGAATATGCATTTGTCAAAGCTTTTAGTTTTTCACACCAGGCAATAGCCTATGCACTCCTTCCAGCCTGCTGGAGGAAATCATTTTCTTCCTTCAAGGCTCAGAGGCCTCCTCTTCCTTGAAGACTTCCTTAATTTGTCCCCTCTCCTTCTCTCCTATGCTGTATCTATTCCCCTCTCCATTTTTTTTCCTGGCACCCTTCCCTTTTACTTTGTCACAGAGTATTTTGCATCATGCTTATCTATGCCTGTGTCTTATCACTCTTGTTAAATTGTAAAGGCAAAAATGTGGGTAGCTAGGTGGTACAATGGATAGAGTGCCAGGCCTGAAGTCAGCAAGACTCTTCCCTCAGTTCAAATTTGGCCTCAGACATTTATTAACTGTGTGACCCTGGCAAATCACTTAACCCTGTTTGCCTCAATGTCCCTCATCTGTAAAATGAACTAGAGAAGGAAATGGCAAACCAATACAGTAACTTTGCCAAGAAACCCCAAATGGGGTCATGAAGAGTTGGTCATAACTGAAATGACTTGAGAGCTTCCAGAGGTAGGTAGGCAGCCAATTTATATTACATGAAGAAGGAGTGAAAGAACTGGGAATGTTTACTTTAAAGAAGAGAAGACTTAGGGGCAGCTAGGTGGCCCAATGGATAGAGCACTAGCCCTGAAGTCAGGAGGCCTAAATTCAAATCTGGTCTCAGACACTTAACACTTCCTAGATGTGTGACTCTGGGCAAGTCACTTAACCCCAATTGCCTCAGCAGCAAAAAAAAAATAGAAAAAATAGAAGATTTAGGGAAGGACCCTGTAGCTTCCTTCAAGTATCTGAAAGATTGTTAACTGGAAGACAATCATACCTATTCTGTTTGACCACAGATGACAGAACAAAGAGCAAAGGATGAAAATTGCAAAGAGGCAAATTTAGGTTTGATGTAAGGAAATACTTCCTTAACAGAATGGCCAAAAATGGATGGTCTGCTTTGTGAAGGTAGTGGGTTCTCACTCAGTGGAAGTCTTCAAGAAGAAACTAGATAATCCCTTCTTAGACATACTGCAAGTAGATGGTATTCATTCTCAAGCATGGGTTGGATTAGATGACTTCTGAGGTCCCTAACATTTCAGAAATTCTGTGATTCTCTGTCCTTTGTATCCTCAGTGTCTAGTACATACAGCTGCTTTATAAGCTTTTTATGTTGGTTGAGTTCAGTTGAATTGATTTGATTTTAATGGGTTTTAGTTGAACAGTTTCTCTGGTATTAGTGCACAGAATAAGGTAAAATGTACCCCAATTGTCTCACCCATATCTCTATCCATCTATGCATCTATCTGGCTATCTATCTATCCATCATCCATCCATCTATCTCTTTTATCATTTCTTTATCTATCACCTACTAAGTCATTATCTATCATCTCTCAATCCTCTACTTTTTAATCTATATCTCTCTGTCAACTATCAAGCAATCATCTATGTCTCCCAATCATCTATTTATCTCTCTATTTCTCTACTATTTATTATGTCTTAATCTCTATTTCTGTTGTCTATCAAGCTATTGAGGTGTGAGAAATGAGGGCTGAGAGATCCCTCCTGGCCAGTGTCGCAGGTTCTTGTGAAAGAATTTGCAATCCCAATAAGTGAAGTTTGTGGCAAAAAAAAATGGGTTTATTACACTGAGAAGAAACAACTTCTTCAGTGAGCTAAATCCTGAAAGGAATTTTAACAAAGGTTGGTTTTTAGCAAAGATGGGTTTACACTGAGAAACAACTCAGTGGGTCAAACCCAGAAAGGAATTAACAAAGGCTTGGTGTTCAGCCTTTGATTATATTGGGTTTTTGTGGCTAGAAGCTAGGGAGCAATCTCCAGATGAATTTGAAGGACTTATTTTCAATTCAATAAAGGATGGTGATTATGGCCCAGGCTAAGATTTCCAATTGAATTGTAGGTGGAGATTGAGATTGTTATGGGAGTTTCTCCTAGGAACAGGAGGGTGGAGCCCCTCCCAGAGGCCAGGAGGGGTTGAGATTTTAGAGTTTCTCTAACCCAGGTCCACCCCCCCAAAAGATAAAGGGGGACAGAGTTTACATCAAAGCCATCATCTGTCTTCTCTCTTTCCCTCCCTCCTTCCCCCTCTCTCTGCCTCTCTCCCTCTCTTCCCCTTTTCTTCTTCCCCCCTCTCTCTCCCTTTTCTCTCCATCCCCCTTCCCCCTTTCCCCCCAACTCTACTTGTCTCATGTTCTTTTTTTACATAATGGCTTGCAGTGACCCATTCACAATTTCTCAGGAAAATCTTGGGCCAAAACCCACCAATCCATCAACAGATATTTTTTAAATCCTTCCTATGTGCTAGATACTATGCTAGGCAATGAGGATTCAATTATAAAGAATGAAATAATCCTCCTCACCACAACTGCATGCTAATGGGAAAACAAGTGCATGTAAAAATATAAGCAACATACTTATAACACGTTTGGGAACTAATAGACTGAACTTCAGTTTTGTATCTAAGAGTCATTGCTGACTCTTAGAAACTCATTTCTTTGAAATCTTTGCTGAAGTGTCACCATCTACATATAAGCTTTCCTGATCATCAGATGAAAGGATTATTCCCCACCTTCCAAATTACTTAGTATATACAAATACATATATGTGTATATAAATGTATATATAAAATATGTATTTATATATACACATATATCTGTATGTATGTATAGATGTGCATTTATATGTTTATATATACACTTGTATGTTTGTGTATATATTTATATGTATATGTCTGTGTGCATTTTTAATTATATCAGTGCATATAAATATCTGTATGGTATGGGTACATATGTCTTGTATGTGTATATATGTATATTTATTTATATATATATATATATATATTTTTTTTTTTTAATGGAAGGCAAATGACTTAAAGCAAACTCTTTCTGTTTCACTTTTGCCTTTCCATCTGTAGGGTCCTGACTATTTAACAGTATTAGGATAATAAGAATTATCTATTTTGACTTCCTTCAAAGTTGGAGTCCAAAAAAGTTGGGAAGTCCTCTCGAGCTGAGATAGCTTATGGGAAGGGAAGCTAACCATAAGCAAACACACTGTCCTAGTAAACTATGTGTACTATATGCTATAAAAAATGTTATAGCTTTAAAAATGCTTGAAATCTAACTTAGTATAAATATTTACGCTATTAACTCCACAGGAGAGATTGTGGTGAGACAGAAAGAAGGTCCATCTTGAAGCCAGAAAACTTGGGGTCAAATCTTGCTGTTCTCACATCTGTGTGCCCATAGGCAGTAACCTATTACCCCTCTAAAACTATAGAGAGAGACTACTTCACCCCCAGAAGTGCTTCCATGGAATAAATCATAGGTCAGGACAAAAACTGATGATATTACAGATTGACCAGCTAGCTCTGAACAGACTTCTATGGTTCATTGAATTAGGCATCCCATTTTTATTTTCCAAAAGTTAGCAACATTTTTGCTTGTCTATAATCTTTTTTAGATGTAGTTTAATATCTTTTAGCCTTAGGGTCTTGCTCTAATTAGCACAGCTGAACATATATCTATAAAATGTAAATGAAATTTCCTATCCTTCACTTAATTGATTATGGTGTGTTTCAATTACTAATGAAATCACAGTATTTTAGCACTGGAAAGGATTTTGGCCTACAGAGTTTTCTTGCACATTAGTTAACTCAGACCTCAGAAAGACTGATGAGCATTGTGACTTGAACCTCTGGTATTATGACCACTAAGATTGTTGGTGGCAAAACTGGGACCAGAATTTTGACTGCTTGACTTCATGTATACATTTTTTAAAACGTTTGGACCAGGCTACCTTCTAATGTTTCAATATCCTCCATTATGTCCTAAGCCCAACTGTGGCAATTTCTGGGCCTGGATCCTAGCACATCTGTGCATTAAACGAGCCAACTTTGATCCCTGGAATCCAAAAGTTGGAAGGGACTTTAGGGTCCTTTCTTCCTATTCAATGAAGGAATCTCCTCTCTTAACATCCCAGGCAATAAATAATCCAGCTTTTGCTTACATGTTTTTAGCTATTGGAAACTCTTCTCTTTACAATAAAACCAATTCCATTTGTCATCTGTTGTTTGTGAAGGCTAATTCCAAAGATTGTCTCTCTTTAATTTCCATCTGTTCATTCTATTGAAGAAATAACAAGTGTAAGCTCTGTTTTACATGAAAAATGTTTACTAACAATAATATCTTCTTCATGAATGGCTCAATAAACTGTGGTGTGTGTTTATGATGGAATTTTATTGTTCTTTGGGAAATGATGAGCAGGATGCTCTCAGGAAGAAAAAAAAACCTGAAAAATTCTCCATGAATTCAAGCAAAGTGAAATGTACTGTATACAAAGTAATAGCAATGTTCTAGGAGGACCACCTGTGAATGACTTTGCTATTCTCAGCAATACAATCATCGATGACTACTCTGAAGGATTTATGATGAAAAATTCTATTCATACCCAGAAAAGGAAATGATTGTGTCTGAATACAGACTGAAGCATTCTATCTTTTTCTATCTTTTTCTCTTTTTTTAAACTTATTTTTTCTTGAGGCTTTTTATTTTCATTAGGGTGAGAGGTATATTTTTTCACAACTTGACTTTTATGGAAATGTTTTGCATTACCTCACAAGTGGTTTCTTAATTGTGGATGGAGATAAGGGAGAAAACCTAGAACTCAAATATTTTAGAAACAAATATTAAAGAAATTCTTTTTGTTTTGAATGTAACTGGGGGGGGGGAATAAATAAAACACAACCATGGAAAAATGTCCTCTTCATTCTGCTTCCCTCCCCTTTTCCCTTCCCTTCCCTTGATAAAGTTGTTAATTATTTCATTAAGTTTTTTTTAGTTGATTCTCTAGAATTCTCTAATTATACCATCATACCATCTGCAAAAAGTAATAGTTTTGTTTTCTCATCACATAATCTAATTCCTTCAATTCCTTTTTCTTCTCTTATTGCTAATGCTATCATTTCTAGTACAATATTGAATAATAGTGTTGATAATAGGCATTTTTTGTTTCATCCTTGGTTTTATTGGGAAGGCTTTTAGCTAATCTCATTGCATAGAATGCTCGCTGATGGTTTTAGATAGATACTACATATCATTTTAAGGAAATTTCTATTCATTTCTTTATTATCTGGTATTTTTAATAGGAATGTCAAAAGTTTTTTGTATTTATTGAAACAATCATTTTATTTCTGTTGGTTTTGTTATTGATATGGCCAATTATGCTAATAGTTTTCCAAATATTGAACCTACCCTGCATTCCTGGTATAAATCTTACCTGGTCATCATGCATTATCCTTGTGATAAATTGCTGTAATCTCTTTGCTAATATTTTATTTAAAATTTTTTGTATCAACATTAATTAGAGAAATTGTTCTGTAATTTTTTCTTTGCTTTGGCTCTTCTTGGTTTGGATATCTGCACATTATTTATATCATAAAAATAATTAAGTAGAACTCTTTCTTTGCCTATTTTCCCAAATAATTTATTTATTATTGAAATTAACTCTTTTTTTAGATGTTTGGTAGAATTCACTTGTAAGTACATCTGACTCTGGAGACTTTTTCTTAGAAAGCTCATTGATGGCTTTATTCATTTTCTTTTTCTAAAACAGCATTATTTAAATATTTATTTTCTTTTATGTTAATTTGGGCAATTTATATTTGTGTAAATATTCATCCATTTCACTTAGATTGTCAGACATTTTGGCATACAGGTGGGCTTAGTTCTACTTTTTAAGCTTTAAGCTTATCCAAACCATAAAAAGTTAAGGCCGAAATAAAATTTTGGGGACATCTATTATCTCATTTTATTTTCACAATAGTCATGGGACATAAACTTATTATTATCTCCATTTTATAAATTTTGGCATGTAGTAGTTAAATGATTTGTTCAGTGTTAAACAACTAATTAATCTGAATGCAGATCTTGACTCCAGTTCCACACTTATCCACTGTGTCATCTAGCTATTTAAATTTAATATCCTTCCACCATACCAACTGCCCTCCCCCAGAAATCCTCTAATTTATCAATATCCTACTTAAAACTAGGTGACTAGAACTGAACACAGTACTATATGTAGGGAAAAATACTGCAGATTCATTACCTTCTTCCTAGAAGTCCTGCCTTTTAATGCAGTCCAATACCTTGTTGTTCTTTTTGACTGCTATATCATCACACCATTGACATATATTCAGCTTGTGCTCCATTAAAACTTTCAGATGCTATCCCAATAAACTGCTGCCTGACCATGTCTCCCCATCTCAGTATTATGGATTTAGGACTGGAACCGTCCTCAAAGTCCATCATCATCTAATCTAACCCTCTCATTTCACAAATGGAAAAATAGGCTCTCAGAGCTAGAACAAGTGGGATGTGGGATTTTGAACTCAAGTCTTCATGGATCTAAACCTAGCACCATACTCCTTGGAAGGAGGTCATCTATCTTCTGCTTGAATACTTTTTAGTGATGGGGAGTTCCCTACTTCACATCATAATCCACTCTATTTGTACTACCAAATGTGTTAGAATACTCTTCTTTAATCTACCTAAAGTTCTTTCTGTGAAGTAGAATCAAAATAGAGTTTACATTCCTACAGAATCATCTTGAATGCTTCTAGTAATGAGGAACTCATTTCTATCCATAGCAACCTATTTACTTATTATCATTTTATCCAGTTCTACAATATTATCATTTTAACCAGTCCTATTATGTGCACTTCTAATTTTCCTTTCTTCTATTTCTTTTCCTTTTTTCTTTTCTCCTGAACTCTTCCATTTTTCTTTCTTTCCTATTTTGGTACATTGAATAAAGCGGTGGATTTGGATTCTGGAAGAACTGACTTAAAATCTTGCCTTGCTTGTGTGACTGTGGGCACATCATTTAACTTCTCTCAACCTTACTTTCCTTATCTGTATAATAGGGGGAAGGCAAAAATATCACATACATCACAATGTCATTGTTAGAATTAAATGTGATAATATATGTATAGTGCTGTGCAAATCCTAACAGATTTTATTAGATATTTAGACATTCATTATTATATTATTATACATTCATAGATAGTACCATAATTTACCATCATTTTCAACATCATTTCTTTTCTTTACAATGTCATATGTATATTCATTGGTCCTTTTATAACAATCAAGACTGGTGATTGCTAACACTGCTGTCAGAACAATATTCATGCTGTAGAAACTCCGATGAGATGAAAGACAGTAAAAAGGCATTGATAAGCAGAGGAAATTGACCAAGGCCTTCAGTTTGTACTATATGAGTACTGATGAAATTTAGCTTGCAGAAGAGAAGACCAAAGGGTAAACAGTTGCTATCTTTAAGCCATTAGAGGGTCATAATGGGGAAGATGGATGACACTTGTTCCCTTGGTTCCAGAAAGCATGTCTAAGATCATTTTAAGGAAGTTACAGAGAAGTAGAGTTTTTGCTTTGCATGAGTAGAAGCCTCATAACAATTAGATAAATTTAAAGGCCAATGGAATACCTTAGGGAGCAATGGGTTCTCCCTCTTTGGAGGTCTTCAAATAAGACTACTCCCTAATTTAGGATCAAATATGAACTCTTATTTTGGCAGTTCCATAACTCATTACATTTGACATCTCTTTGCACATTCTACAATCCAGTTTCATTGGTTGACCTGCAATTCTTCAAGCATGATATCTCATCTCCTGCCTCTCTGCACCTTTGCACTGGCTGTCTCCCATGTCTGGAATGCTCTCCTCCCTCACTTCTGTTTCATAGTTTCAATAGCTTCTTTTATGACTCAACTCAAATATTACCTTTTGCAAAAGGATTTTCTTGGGCTTTCCAGCTGCTAATGCCAACCCATTTAAAATTAACCTCATTTTCTTTGTATGTATCTTATTTGTACCTAGTTGTTTATGTGCTGAATCACTAATTAGAAAGTAAGCTTCTTGAAGGTTAGGGACTCTTTTTGCCTTTCCTTTTGTTTTCAGGGCTTAGCTCAGTGTCTGGCATATAGGAGATGCTTAATGAATGCTTGTTTGTTGACTGAATGACTGAAGGTTGACTGACCATTTTTTGTATATGTTATAAGGAGTATTCTTGCTCACAGTTTGGAGTGTATTCTGAGGCTCCTTCTGACTCTGACATTCTGTGATTCAGACAGAAGCTTGCAGATTTACTAGAGGAACATTATCATTTATTAAAAAATGATCCTGCAAAGCAGGTCTGGAATGTGTGGCTGGTGTAATGTGGGAAATTTTGCACTGTTGTTCAGTGCTTGGTGACTGCTCTTCTAGAAAGCAGTTTAGGTAGGACAGCTCCTTTTTTATGCACCAAATTTGCCTTAAATAATAAAACACCAACAATAGTTCATCAGTATTCTCTAGCTCTGTTGGAAGCTATTTCATATACAGCTCTTTATTTTCCCAAACATTCTATTCTGACATTTATTTTACAACCAAATACTGAAGACATATTCCTCTACAAAGCCCATATTACGTCAATGTGATTTTTCATGCAGTGGAAAGATCCTATAAACAAATAGTCAAAAGAAAAAAAGAGTCTCTAGCCTAGTGTAGCTTTGCAGATAAACACAAATGCTTTACCTTCTCACAACCATTTCCCTCAAATTGGCCTTCCCACCCTAGCTCATGCAATCCAGATAATAAAATAAAACTACAAATGGCCTTAGTTTTACTGTTATAGTACTTAATTTGGAGGTCTATCAACAGAAAGAGACAGAGACAGAGAGAAAGAGAAACATACTCACAGAGAGAAAAAACTGAAGACAGAGAAATAGAGATGGAGAAACAAAATAATGTATTTTAATACAATTGATTTTCTTCATAAATTTATATATTTTGTTTTATGCTTCTAAAATTTTATGAGAAGGAGTGATTAGGTCTTCCAGAAGAATTCATGGCATAGAAAAAGTTAAGAATCTATGGTTCGTAGGATGCCAAAAGTGGCTTGGTCAATTTGACAAGGATAAGAAGGGGAGAGGTCTTTATTTCGGTTTTAGATGTAGGACCTATACATATAAAGATTATTAACATTAAGTAATATAGACTGAGTCTTAAAAGAGTGGTATAGGTCAGGAATTGCAATGGGAGATAATGGTCACTCGGGACTAGTAAAGGTGAGAAAGTCTGCACAGAAAAGTTGGGTTTGGTTTTTCATCTCTTGTCTATTTTTATCATTGATTCTGCCATTGACAGATGCTACCCATTCATCCAAACTCAAACATTTGACTCTTATCTTCCATCTACAGTATGGCACAAATAAAAAGAGCAGTGGTTCTAGAATCAAACCCTGCATTTAACATAACCACCTCATCTGAAGAATGAGGGGGGTTAGACTAGGTGCTTTCTGAATACCTTTCCAGGTTTAATTCATGATACTAGGATCCAGCTAGTTGTGAAGTCCCACTGAATCTACCTTTGTAATATAGCACATCCTTTCCATTCTCATTCCAATCACTCTAATTCAGATAGTCATTACTATTGTCTAGGAATTATACAAAAAAAGGTCTCTCCTAGCTCACCAGCCATCATTCATGCCTCTGACACAGTAATAATCTTTATGTTCTGGTATAATTTTTTCTCCCCCTTCTTAAAATCCTTCAAATATTCCCTATTGTCTATCACATAAGGTACAAATTACTTAGGATGGTATTTAAGGATTTCCACAATCTGGTCCCAGTTATGTTTCCAGTTCTCTCATACTAATCTCTGTCGAGCACATTTCACTACAAACAAACAAAATTACTCACCATAGAGATTTTATGAGTCCTACCTATAGTACCTACTTTGCTAGATTACTGTGAGGATTGAATCAGATAATTATAGTGCCTGGCACACAATAGGCACTATATAAATGCTTATTCCCTTCTCTTTCTCCTGGTCTTTGTTTTAATTTCTTAAGCCTGGAATAACCCCATTTCTGTTATTGAAATCTTAAACTTCTTTTGTTACCATATTTCAACTACAATCTCTCCCTAAAACTTCTCCCAAAATGTAGAAACTCCTCAACCTGGAATGTTCATCTGCCACTGTGCCCTGAGGACCCTGAAAAATTCTTCCATTCTGCTGCCCTCTTCCCCCATTGCTTAGTCCCCCCTAGAATCTCCATTTTGGGGAGAGTTACACTCTGCTCAATCTTTATTCCTCTCCTGGATCTGATTATGTCTTTCTTTTGTGTGTATTTTTACCTCTAGTACTTAACACAGTACCTGGAATACTTGCTAAGTGCTTTTTGTCTTATCTCTTATCCCATGCCATTTTTGGAGAAGTCTAACTATTAGGAAATTTTTTCTTTACATCAAGCTCAATTTTTACCATTTTACAACTTCTACCCATGGCTCCTGCTTCAGTTCTGTTCAATAATCATTAAGTATCTATGATATGCAAGTATATCAGGTGATAAAAACACAAAAACAAAAATGATATATTCCCTAACCTTAAAGTCTTATCTTCTTTTGAAAGGATATAGTAAGTACACATATAAGTAAATGCAAAGTCAAGACTAATATATTTTGCATGAATTCACACATATAATGAAAATCATATTGCTTACCTTCTCAATGGGAAGGAGATGGGATAAAGAGGATTTGAAATTCAAAATAAAAATAAAGAATTTGGAACTCAACCCCCCCACACACAAATATAAGAAAATGAAAAAATCTCATGTCATGTGTTCTACCTGTGACACTTGGGGTGTTATAGAACTGGTAGCTATCTAATTAGTATGTTTCCTCAAACCTACAGATGATAGCAGGTCACTGTATGAATTATCCAGCAAGATAATGTAATAGCTGAATTGTCCCATAGCTGATGATATTCCTTGAACAATGTAGTCACCTCACTTCTTCTCTGTCACATTTATGACATAATCTAACAAAAAACTATGGTGCCTCCAAAGGTCAACAGAGGGCTTTCAGTTGGGAAATGCTAGGTTGTAACCTCATAATTATGACCCAAATTAAAGGAAAACTCTGAGTGATTGAAATCAATGCTAGACATGTAAGAACATGGATTATTGCTCAAAATATCAGTAATTTAAGTCTACATCACTATTGCCATAATTCTACCTTTGGATTGACTTCTTTCTCATTATGAATTCCTAGATTTACAGGATGCAAGTATTTATTATAAGGGTCACATGTTAATAAACACTGAGAAAATGGAAGGAAAAATTTAAATATTCCTACATGGAGCCATTTATCTCTAGCCACCTCCCCAAAGTCTCCTCACCCTCTCAGTTCTTTTGAGGAAGTCAGTTAACCAGACTTGCCACTTTTACTCCCACCATATCACTCATATCCACCTTCTTCTGCAACTTACCATACTCAGATTAGTATGGCCATCATACTTATTTGGGTTCTTACCACTTCTAATCTCTGCTATTACAATGACTTATTAATTGATTTCCTTGAATCTAATCTATCTCTTCCTTCTACAATCCATCCTTCAAATCACTTCCAGATTGATATACTTAAAGCACAGTTCTGACCATGAAATTCCTTATTCAAGAAATTCTAGTGGATCCCTTTTGTATCTATAAAAGCAAATAAAAATTCCTGTTTGGCATTTAAAAGACCAGGGGGATGGAGGTTGGAGCCTGCATAACTGGCTCCATCCTACATTTCCAGACTTACTGCAATTAAATTTTTCTCATACATTCTACATTATAGCCAACTTGGCCTTCTTGTTGCTCATAAACAATATCCCATTGCCCATCTCCATACTTTTTCCCAGGCTGTCTCCAATTGCTTTGCAATGCATTTTTCCCCTTCACATCTCTCTCTTAGAGTCTCCTACTTCTTTCACATTTCAGTTCATGGCTCACTTCCTATCTAAGCCTCTTCTGATGCAATAAATTAATTAATAAAGCACTTATTAAACACTTCCCAGGTGCTGTGCTAAGCAGTTGTGATACAAATAGAAACATTCCCTATTCTCAAAGACCTTATATACCAAGAGGGGAGAGAATTTATGTATGTAGAGCCAAGAAAATGAAGCATGTACAGCAGCCACACCCTGGTAAAATAGCAGACAGTGTAAATCAGATCAAGACACATGACTCAAATCTGTTGGCGAGATGGGAGGTGTCTACCCTAAACATGTGTAGACTTCCTCTGGAGGAATGGGCAAATCAGAATAATTTGTTCTGGTGGCCATGGCTGAAGCTGGTTATATAGAGAGACTAGAGATTGATCAGACATTGAAGACACCAAAGTCGTTCATTGCATCACCAATATCTTGACTTTTGCCCTGACACTGGACCTCAATAACTAGAAAGAGAGAATGAGGGTGATGACTTTGAACATCTCCCTCACTTTCACACACAAATCAAGACATCACCCTATGATGTCATTGATCTTCTTTGAAAATGAAGGATGAACAACAATTTGTAAATCATCAATACATAAGATCCAACTGGTTGCTACTGCCTTCTCCCATTACCTTCAATTACTCTGTAGTAACTTTTATTTATTTTGCATTATTTTTCTGTGTAGATGGTATTTTCATACTATCATACTTTTGTTATTATATCCCTGGATCTTGACACAGTGTCTGGTACAAAGCAGGTGTTTAATAAATGATGGGTAAAATAATTAAATTAGTGCATAAATCATCTCAAGATTCTTCACCAATCTGTTAACTTATTTGGCACCTTCTCCAAATCATCAATGCCTTATTTAATGTGATTTGTAAATCTTAAAAAGATATATAAATATTAGATATTATTAGACTGTAATCACCTTGAAGTCAACAATTGCACCTCCAAATTCTCCTCTTTTCCCTACTGTGAAGAATATGGTTTTTACTTTTATGGATCTTAGGATTCAGTAGAATTTGGGATCTTGTGGAGAGAATACTGATCGTAGGCTCAAAAGAACTGGGTCCAAATCCAGCTCCAATATTTATTTGTTAGTTGTGTGATCACAAGCAAAGCAATTATACTATCTGAGCCTCAGTTCCCCCAAATGTAAAATGATAAAAATGGCATTGAAACAACAGTTTGTTTTGAGGAAAGTATTTCTAAAACTTTGTGTTATGAAAACGTTGCTAATTGATATAGCTGGCCCTCAATCAATACTTACTGATTGATTGAGATTTCCATGTTTGGATTGATTGAGGTTTCCAGTTTTAGAGAAATGCAAAGCACTAAAATGGTCTCAGAAGGACCCCGTCTCCTGAGGCCTTGCTGGGGTGGTAAAAAGCTGAGACAGCAAAAATTTGACTTTTTGGGGAAAACGTTTGATGTTATGTGGGTTTGAGAGAACTTTGGACTCAGAGTTGGGACTGAGCCTAATTCACAGTTATCAGTGGTGATAGAGCTTACCGAGTCCTAGGTTTGTGGGCTATCTAGACTAAGATCAGGTATATGGGAAGTTGTCCTCCACATGAGATATAAAGAAGAATGATTTGACTATCACCTGGAACATTTTCCCCCTTGGTAGGATTCTGTCTCCAGAGCCGATCACTTATCCACAGCTCAGAGCTTCTCCCTTTCCATAGTGCATTACTCATTTCCTGTCATCTACTCATGGAATGAAAGATAAAATACTACTTTTACGAGCCTGTCTCAATTATGCTGACATGGCACTATTCACTGCTGGCTAGAAAACCAATGCTTGTGACTTCTTTCACTTTTCTTGCTAGTGAAGCCAGGTCTGGGTCCATTCATTCATCCTCTATCCCTTTCTTTCCACCTCTGTGTCTCCTGTTTCTCTGTCACTTTGTCTCAGTCTTTGCCTCTCTATCTCTATTTCTATCTCTATATTTCTGTTTGTCTGTATGTCTGTCTCTCTGCTTCTACCTCTTTGTTTCTGTGTCTCTATTTCTGTCTGTCTGACTTCATGTCTCTCTGTTTCAGTATCTGTTTCTCTTTCTCTATGTCTCTGTCTCTCATTTTTCTCTGTCTCTCTCTCATTGTGTCTCTTTCTCTAGCTGTGTCTCTGTTTCTCTCTGTTTCTGCCTCTGTCTTCCTCTTTCTCTCTGTCTCTAGTTCTCTTTTTTTCTGTCTCTCCCTTTCCATTTCTTCTTCCCTGTCTGTCCATTATTGTTCTCTACAGTATTTTCAAATGATTTAGCCTTATAGATCGTTTTTTTATGATCAGTCATGGGAATTTCCTTCACATTATAGTGGGGGAAATTGATGTTCACAAAGGTGATATGGATTGTCCAAAGTCACACCAAAGATTTGGAGTCAGAGGAACTTCTTCCTCTTTATTTGCTCAGTTGGAGAGAACACATGCTTTTCACCTGGTTAGTGAATTTTAATATAATGCTGGGAACGTATCAGCAACCTTTATTTGATAAAGATTCACTTTGATGTGGTACTTAAAAAGCTTACAGACATTATTTCATTTGAGCTCAATGACTCTGTGAGGAGAGCATTTTGGTTATTGTGAACCCCATTTTACAGATGAGGAAATTGAAGGTCAGAGAAGCTAAAGGACAAGCTGAAAGTCACATAGCTAAAGAGGATCAAAAGGGTAATTTATAGTTCATGTTTCTAATTCCAAGTCTAAAAATCTACTGAGCTACCTGCCTAACCAACAACAGTACCATGCTATATTTCATTGTCCTTAACCTAAATTCTGAGCTCTCTTAGGGAAAAATTCAGAGGTATTCCCAGTTTCCTGCTTAACAAGGATTACTAATGTCCACAATTGTTCAGTTCTCCAAAGGAAAAGTTCTTTCCTCTTTTCATAGGAATTTCTGAGATGCAGGATCTATTTAACCAGTATAAACATAATTTCTGGAAAAGACATTATTCTCCTAACTCCATGTTGACCTCAAACACCAAAGAAAGAAAGCATTTTTTCTTTTAATGTGCCCATTCTGTTAAAAATTGGATTAGGAGGTTCCTTTTTTGTGGGAAGCAAAGGAAAGGGAAGTGAAGTAGCAGGAAAATTCAGAGTTGTGATTAGCCCTGAACAAACACTCCTGGAGAAGAGAGATGTCATACATAGGCAAAAGGCAATATCCAGTTGTTCATCTTTCAGACAGATCCTTTCAGGCCTTGTGCTGTGTGAAGAATAATGGTTTTGGATTCCAGGTTATGTGTTCAAATTCTGTCTCTATCATTTGCTACCTTGTAAAATCCTCTGTACACTACTCACCCAACTTGACCAAATAGATTGGAGACTCAGAGTTGGCCTACTACTGCAGGTTCTCGGAATAACCTGGTTTGTCTGCACTGTCAACACCATCACTTCTAAGTCACCTTCAATATATTTTTACATTATTAATCAATCAGTAAAGTGAAATTTCACTTAGCCAAGGAATTTAGTCAAAAGATATAGGAAAAATGGTAATTACAAAACCTTCTTTCCATAAACCTGGGGTATGACATTTCACAAGAACATATAGTACCCATGGGATAAATAGGCACAAGTCCAGAAAGAGGCGCATATGTAGGGCAAACATATGCAAAGGGAGATCACAACTTTTAGTACTGCAGGACCCAGAAGTCCTTATTCTATTCACAGAGTTTTCAGATCATCTTGGAAGCAGCTTGACTGCTGGGCCCCCACGGCCTTCTTCTATCCAGAACTTGAAGCTAGCTTGCCAGCTTGCCAAGCCTAACTCTATGAGTCTGCATCTTCCCTTGGGTGTCTATCTGAAGTGTGTGTGTGTGTGTGTGTGTGTGTGTGTGTCCCTTGGGTGTCTATCTGAAGTGTGTGTGTGTGTGTGTGTGTGTGTGTGTGTGTGTGTGTGTTATGTGTATGAGCTCCCCACCGGATGCAATCAAGTAACTCTCCCTCAGCACTTCAGGTCCAATTGGTAGGCAGGAATTGGGAGGAAAAGTAAATCAAGAGTTCAGTTTGTCCCCTCCTCCATTGATTCAATAAAAGAGTTGTCCATAGGGTGAAGAAGGTTTTTACCCTCTTAATACACTAATAAAATCACAATTATGAATAAAAAATTTAATTTTTACTAAATATGTATACATATTTTAATAACATGCCATACTTACATATCTTACCATACAAGATTATGGTGAGAAAAATGTTTTACAATAAATGTGATTTATTCTCAATATTTGCAACTATCAAAATGCAATCCATATCTTGACACTATGCCTTTTCAGTTATCATAATGTTCTTTGCTGGAAATAAGTGTTGAAAAGGTAATGGTTGGATTTTAAAAACACATACAGAGAAACTTTTCAGATAATTGTGCCAGCCTCACAGAACTCAAGTATCACTCCCAGATTCCTTAACCACTCCTCCCTCCTCCCATCATTTGTTCATTCTTCTTGTTCTGAATATAAGATGTGTTTATCTGGATCCTGCATGTTAACTAGGTGCTAAGATAATTTGTTTTCTACAGGATAAGAGAATTGTTGCCTACTATCCACTCTGTCATGCTAAGTCTCCTCCTGGGCTGATATGGGCAGGAGGTGGAATATTTCACACTGATGGCTGCACAACTTGGCTGACATTGGTGCTGAATTTCTTTTATTGGACTCTATTTCTTACATTAATTACTTGCTGTAAACTCACTTGGTAGAATGGGGTGGTCTCTATTTTTCCCTTTCCATCTTCATTTTCTGGGTTCTGTAATATCCTTGTTCTTTTAATGTGGCCATTTGTATTCCACAATTTTCCGGTGTGTTTGTCATTTCTCCACCATGTTTCATTAGCCTTTGGGAAACATTCCAAAACAATGGGAGACAGAAGTAGAATAGTCCTCCTAGAAGGCATGTTTATTTAGGGCCATCATGGAAGAGGTTTAAAAGTCCTATCAAAACTCTCTGCCTCTTTGTCTAATGTCTTTTTTTAATATGTGTGCATGTCAGGTATAATGGAGAAGATGAGAACTGATTTTTCATTCTTTTTCATGCTCCTCTTCTTCTTAGAGTTTCTGCTTGTGTTGTTATACCCTCTTGAGATCTCCCTTGCCTTCACTACCAATGATTCTTTTTTTTATTAAAGCTTTATTTTTCAAAACATATGTGTGGACAATTTTTCAACATTAGCCCTTGCAAAACTCTGTGTTCCAATTCCTCCCTTCTCCCATGCCCTCCCCTAGATGGCAAGTAGTCCAATATATGTTACCAATGTCTACCAATGATTCTTAAAATATTAGAGTTCAATGTTTCTTAAAAAATGTTAGAGTTAAAAGAGAGCTTGGAGATCATTCCACTAGAATTTCTTATTTTGTATATATGAAAAGTGAAGACTAGAGTAATGAGAGACCTTTCTAGAGTAATATCACATAATGAATTCATGGAAGAGCTAGGACTGAGTCTCAGGTTATCAAGGTCTCAAGATAACCCCACCCCATTAACCTCACCCCTTTCTCAAGGCTTAACTCAAGCTAGAATAGATGCTGGGCTTAGAATCAGGAAGTTTGCACTTATATTCTAGCTCCCATGTTATGCTCAATCTGTGTGAGCATGATTGCTTGACCTTTCTGAGCCTCAGTTTACTTACGTGTAAAATACTTATACCTTATATGGTTTCACTTTGTGAAGCTTGATAATAACATATTTCCACAAGGCTGTAAAGTTTGCTTTAAAAGAATTTAAAAGTTTTCCAAAGGCCTTACATATATCATGAATATAAGATTCTTCTTCTAGGATCTTAAGATGTATAATGTATCTTAATATAATTCATGCTGTGTATTATTATGGCTTCCTGAATCACTCTAGGCCACACTGTTTTCTCTTTTCTCTCAATCCCTAAAGTATCTGCCACCTATATCATTCATTAAAGCACTTAATCAAAAAGAATTTATTGAATTCTTGCTATGTCAGGCATTGTGTTAAGTTTTAGAGATACAAAGAGAGACAAAAATAGTCCCTGCCCTCAAAAAGTTCATGCTCCATATCAAGCATGGAATATGTACTACTGTTATCTGTTTCATTCACATAAGTCTTATCTCCTCAATGATTACTCAATGTCATATGGAGAATATATTAATGATTTTTTTGTAATTAGGTTAAGCAGAAAATTGATAAAATTCACCAATAAGGGAATACCGGTTATAAGAGGAGCAGTACATTGTAGTAGAAATAACTCTTGATTTATAGAACCTTGGTTCAAACCCCAGCTCTGCCAAGTAATACTTATATTATTCTTTTGTTCTTCTTCAGTCATTTTTCAGTTGATTTTTTGTGATGCCATTTGATGTTTTTTGGCAAAGAGATTGAAGTTGTTTTCTATTTCCTTCTTCAACTCATTTTGCAGATGAGGAAACTGAGGCAAACATGATTAAGTAACTTGTTCAGAGTCAATAAGTATCTGAGTCCAGATTCAAAGTCAGGACGGCTTCCAGACTTGGTGATCTATTGACTGTGCCACTGTGTAACTCCAAATGAGTTAAATTACTCCTCTGGGTCTTAGTTGGCTCATAAGTAAAATTATTTCTAAGATTCATTCTGGCTCTAATCCCATAAAGTTAGGTAGTACCCACCATGGATTTTGAACATTAGAGAAGATGAGTTTCAGAAAGGAGTCATGATGTCAGTAGCATAGGGACTCAAACTCCCCAGGATCCAGAAATGGCCAGAGTCTAAGCCACATATCCTACTATCTGAGTAAAAATATGTAGGAGCTATTTCTCCATCAAGGGTTGAAGCAGATATAAATGCAGAGCTAACAGAATTTTCTTGACAGATCATCTAGAGCAGAGGAAAATGGTGACTGGGGGAAACAAAATGTCTTTCAAGAACCAAAGTGTGGAAGACATCCCAGAAGAAGGATGAACTGGTATCAGATCTGAAATCTGGAGGGAGCAGAAGTGCTTTTAGGAAGGCAGTTAGGTGACACAGTGAATGGAGTACCAGGCTTGAAGTTAAGAAGACTCAATTTTCTGGGTTCAATTCTGGCCTCAGGCAATACTAACTGTGTGACCTTGGGCAAGTCACTTAACCCAGTTTGCCTCAGTTTACTCATTTGTAAAATTAACTGAAGAAAGAAATAGCAACCCACTCAATTATCTTTATCAAGAAAACCTGAAATGGGTTCATGAAGCATCAGACATGACTGAACAACAATACGAGGGGGACTTGCTTAGGTCAGAGAAGTTGTCTTAAGGAAATGACTAATTTGGAAGACTGTAGAAGGAAAGTTCTTACCAAAGTTTTGAGATTTCTGTGCTAATAATTAAAACTTGAAAAAAATAGGTTCCAGAAGCTCTAGATACAACTTATCCACAATAAGAGAAGTGATAATAGTCAATAGCAAGACCCATACTGAGTAGATTGGGTCTGAAACAACAGAAAGTTAAGGATAGACTCAGATGACCTGGAGTTGGTGCTTAGCATCAGGATATAAAAATATAAAAATTTTCATCTGTTCCATTTTTTACTGTGATTTCTTCCTTCATTGCTTTTGGTGTAGGGCTTTGCAGTAAACCCACTTTTAAAACGTAAGCATTTGCTGTTATGGTAAAGCAAAGGAAAATTGGGAAAGAGAAGGAAAAAGACAAACACTTCCATTTAATCAGCTGGGAATAAGGAACTCAGGCTCCGGAGAAAATATTGGGACATTGAGAGCCTCCTAAAGGACATAATACCAGTAATAATTACTAAGCCCTTACTGTGTACAGAGAGGTGACTGTGCTAGACCTTGGATATGAAGTAGAGAGTTATAAAGTCTAGCTATGATAGTTTTTGTTCTGTGAACTTGAAATCCAGTTTAAAAAATGCAACATCAACATTGATTACTATTAATATGGAATGTCATGTAATGAGTGAATTAAAAAGAATTCAACCCAGAAAAAGTAGTGGTCTATGATGACTCACAACTAGTCAATTACTGAGCACTTACTAAGTGCCAAGCACTGTGTTAGGCACTGGAGATGTAAAGACAAAAATGAAAATTCTTGCCCTTAAGGAGTTTACATTCTATCCAGAAGGTGCTCCATGAGGCAAGACAGATTGGGGAAGAAATTGGGTGGTCCTCTGTCTTCCAAGCCTGGAACTTTAGATCCCATGAATCAGAAATGTCTAAAAAATAGAATACTTGCAAGATTAGGAAAGTGGATTGTTGGCAAAGTCAAATACTTCATTTTCCAGAGCAGAAAGAGATTATGGGATAATTTCACAAGATAGAAGTTCAGCATATTTTCATCACCCTTGGATGTCAGCTTCCAACATTAGTAGCTTTGCCAAACCAATCTTTCTTCCTTCTCATACTTAGGACTCTTTGCTTACCATCTTGGGAACTAAATCCCATTAAAATTTGAAGTCATAAAGCTTGGTCTTCTTCTGAATGATTGCAGTCATAATAGCTCTTTTTCTAAGTAGGCAAAATGTCCTTATTTAATGTTCTTCTGGATCAAAAGAGGCTGAAGAAAAAATTTTCAAAATTTCCCAAAATATTTCACCCTTGAGCTGATAATAAAGGTTTCCATGGGGAATGGGCATATATTTCAGAGCTTTATCAGTTCCTAGAAACAGGGAATTATAATGAAATCATGATCCTCCCCCCACATCTTGGCTTTAACTACCACGAATGCTTCTGTGATCACTATAATAATGATGTTTTGCATTTATATGACACTATTCTTCAGAGGAGTTCAAAATGCTTTACAAATATTATGTCATTAAATCTTGTCAACATCCTTGAAAAGTAGATAGTGACAAGTCTGATTATCCTCAGAGTTCTAAGTTTCCCTCAGGTACAAAGAGGTGAGAGTAACTATCCAAGGTTGCAAATATATTCCTGCCAATTTTGAGCATCCTTGTCTCACCAGCACAGCATGTGTCCCTTGCTAGATGTGCTGTGTTCCCCTTCTTCCCACTCCCACTTTTTAAAGAAGATAAGCATCAGTTAACTCCAAAGCTGTAGAGGTTCAGTCTACTTTCCAAAGATTCAAGTAATAATAATAATTGTAATTATTATAGTATATAATAGCTAGCATTTATATGGTTTGCTTTAAATGTTTATAATGTGCTTTATATATGTTATCTCATTTTATCTTTACAAAAGCTCTATGAGGTAGGCGTTATTATTGTCCCCATTTTATAGATGAAGAAACTTAAGCTCAGAGAAGTTATTTGACTTGTCCAGGACCACACAGCTAGTAAATATGTGAGGCAAGATTTGAGCTCAGATTTTCTTAGTTTTGTGATTCCATTTACTGTACTACCTATGTGCCTCTGAATAATTGGGCAAATTAAGAGATGATTGTTAAGGGAAAATCTTCCTAATAATTAAAACAACTTAAAAAATGGAATGAGATGCCTTAGAAGATCATATATTCATAATTTGGGAGCTCAAAGGGTCCTTAGAGACCTAAATGCCTCATTTAATTGAAGCTCAGAGGGCTTAAGTGATTTGCTTACCATGGAGGAGATACAGAATTGGGATATCATTTCTTTGGCTGAAACTCGTGTTCTTTCCAGGGAAATAAGAGAGAGAGAGAGAGAGAGAGAGAGAGAGAGAGAGAGAGAGAGAGATGAAGAGAGAGAGAGAGAGAGGGAGGGAGAGGGAGGGAGAGGGAGAGAGAGAGATGGAGAGAGAGAGAGAGATATATATGAAGAGAGAGAGAGAGAGAGGAAGAGAGAGAGACATTTCCTCTCCAATGAAGGCTACTTCTTTGAAATGCTTTAAAGGGGACTCTGATCAGGATCAGGTTGACCTCGTTAGATGAACCCCTATTATGACTATCCATAAAAATTCACCATTATCAACCATAGGCATCAATTAATCATCAGCCATGTGATTCTACATCTTTATTCTTTTCTTGGAAATTCTCTTGCTGTCCTCAGCTGGTAATTTTCTGTTTGGAAATTAGACCACTTGGAAACAATTCCAAGGGCTGTGCACATAGTGAATGTTTAATAAATATTTTTGAATGAATAAATAAATGCTCAATCTCAAACCAGTCCACCAAGTCCAGTTGGACTGAAATTCCAATGAAATGATTTCTTGTGAGGCAATGTGGTACAGTAGAGAGAGAACTGCCCTGGAGATTCAGAAAGTCCCCTGTTTGAGTATTGCCTATTACAAATATTGGCTGAGTGGCCTCTCAGAGACCCTAGGAAACTCTCTTAAATTACAAATTGCTTCACAGATATAACTTTGCATTAGGCACAGGAAATTCTTCATTTGGACATTTGCTATGCTGATAAAACCTAAGGTCTGAAATAAAAAATAGACAGGAGATCTAGATGATGTTTTCTTATTTATAAGATATGTTCAATGTATCCCTTCCAGAGCTTAACATAATGCTTGGCACATAGTAGGCACTTGATATTTATTTACTTATTGCTCCCTGTAATATCCCTCTGAAGGAGATCCAGGAAGAATTATATGCACTTCACAGATGACAGATCACATATTGATGACTAGAAGGGAAACTTGGAAGCCAGTTACTCCAAATCCATTATTTTCAGATGAAGAAAATGAGACCCAAGTATTTGCTTAAGGCACATAGCTAGAAAGTATAGGGTTAGGATTTGAATGCAGAAGATTCTCTATCTTCAAAGTCAGTGGAACTAAGGATCACTTTTCAGGGTCCCATAGCTAGTAAATGAATAGCTTCCTTCTGACTAAAGCTAATTTTCCCCATATTTTCTACTCTTCCATACTAGCTCTCTGGATGCTAGGTGGTGCCATAGTGCAAAGAGCTGCTGTTGTTTGTCCTTTGTTTTCCAAGAGGACCATGACATCAGAGAAGTGACCCTATGATATGCAGGTGAATTAGATTTAAGTGAGGGTGAGTTCTACAAAATCACCTGCCTCACTTTTTCCTCTAGTAGCCAGGTCTAGATTGGAATGATTGGAGATGGCCCTGGAAATCTAAGGTCATTAACAAGTCTCAATTTGACTGACAAAAGTTGCACCCATTCAGTGATTAATGGTAGGTAGAAATGGAGGCAAAAGAATGGCTTTTTTCAACCAAGAAGAAAAAAAAAAGGAAGGAAGGGAAGAAGGGATGGAGGGAGGGAGAAAAGAAGGGAGGGGGGAGAGAGAAAAGAAGAAAGGAAGAAAGGGAGAAAGGAAGGAAGGAAGGAAGGAAGGAAGGAAGGAAGGAAGGAAGGAAGAGAGTGAAGGAAGGAAGAGAGGGAGAGAAGGAAGAAAGAAAGGGAGGGAGGGAGGGCGAGAGGGCAAAAAGGAAGGAAAGAATGGAGGGAGGGAGGAAGAAAGGAGCTCCTTTCCAAGGTTGTTGGGAGGATCAAATAAAATAATATTTGCAAAGATTTTAGCACAGTGATTGGAACATTGTTGTTCATTTGTATCCAATTCTTTGCTACTCTGTGGACCATGCTAATCATGAACTTTTCTTGGCAAGGATATATTGAAGTGGTTTGCCATTTATTTTTATTAAGCCAAATAGAGGTTAAGCAACTTGCCTAGAATCACACAGCTAGTATCTTAGGTCCGATTTGAACTGTGGTCTTCCTGACTCTATCCACTATTTCACCTAGCTTCCTGAAACATTGTGGGTGCTTAATAAATGCTTGTTTTCTTCCTTCTTTGAAAATGTTCCCTCTGCACATAGATGGGATCCTTTCTTTTAAAACATCAAAACTAGTGCTGATAGAATTGCCATTTCTATTGAAGATGAGAGCACAGGTTATTATTTGTTTGAAAGTAAGTGTCATACAAATTTTCTAAGGAATAGAGGTGTGAGGGAGATGAGGAGTTAACCAGATCAGAGAGGTAAAATGCACCTGACCAATAGTAGGATCTAAAAGAATTTAGCCTGGGACAGAAAGAAATTAGGCTTCAAGGAGGCAAGAATTTTAATTAAAATGGAAACTTCTCTTCCTGTTACTATCATTGTATTTCTTGAGGCTTAGGATAGTTATAAGATAATTAAAAAGCATGGAATTACTGTGAATCAACTCAAGCCATGAGGGCCTCAACAAACCACTTCCTAAAGCATTACTGAAATAATTGGTAAATGTTATTGCTGAGTTTCTGGACAAATTTGGAAGGATCCTGGAGAATGGAGGGGGTATCACAGGTTTGAAGAAGGACAAATGTTTTCTTGATTTTCAAAAAATAGGAAAGTACAAACTATAATCCAGCAGTCTTGTCTTGAATGCTTAGCAAAATTCTAGAATATATTATTTAAAAGGTATATTCTGAGCACTTAGAAAGAGAAATAGTGATGACTACAAGTCGGAATGGTTTCACCAAAGATAAATTGTGTCAAACTATTCTCATCTGTGTATACTTATATGTGCAAATTTCATCTTTCCAAGAGAAACCAGCAATCAAGAGGCATTTATTAAGTGGTACCTATGGGCTAAGCACTAGGCTAAATATAGTACTTTCTCTATCTTTCTGTGTCTCTGTCTGTGTTTGAGGTGAACCAGTCAGTTCTTCTTCTGGATCCCTTCTGACTTTCATCATCATCATCATCATCATCATCATCATCATCATCATCAGTGAAATTTATTTTATATTTCATTCTTTTTTATTTTTTCCCCAATAACTAGCACAATTCCTTGGACACACTAGGCATTTAGTTGATAATTGTTCATTCATTTGTTCGTTCATTCTTTGTTCTTTCCTTTCTTTTTTCTTTCCTTCCTTCCTTCATTCCTTTGTCCTCTTCAGATGACATCCTAACCTTTTCTGTGATAGTTATGGAGGTGACAGAGGCATGCCCTCTTCTGTATAAATACAACTGATAAAATCAAGAAAGATCTTTCAAAAGAGGTGGCATTTGAGTCAAGATACCAAGATAGTGGCACAGATCATTCTAGGCACAGGGATACTGCCCGTGCAAAGGAAGGGAGAAAGGAGATGGAATGTTTTATATGAGGAATAACTTGTTTGAAAAGTAGAATTTGTAGTGAAGTGTTGAGAAATAAGCCTTCCTTTCCTTCCTTTCTTCTTTCTCTCCTTCCTTCCTTCTTGTCAGTAGTTATTCACTGAAGGAAGGGAAAATGCATTTATTGTTTATTATGTGCTAGGCTTTTGCTAGGCTAGGAAGAACTCACCAATGGGAGAAGGGAGTGGGACTTATGGAGAGATACTCTCCATTGAGAAAATTTATCTTTACCCATCCCACAATTAGTCCTGAGTATTGTCTAAGATGCATTAAATTACTTGGCCAGGAGCATATGGGCCTTTATAGGCAAAACTATTTTGAATCTGACAGCTCTCTGTCCATTACTATTTTTACAAGCACCTTATAATACATTAATAATAACCATAATGATACCAGGTAACACATAAATAAGAGTTTCTAAAAATTCTTTTAAAAACACACACATTGTGAGTAACTCCTGGCACTCCTCATACTATTAGTAATTCTATAAACTTTAGACCTTACTTGATACAATATACTTCAATTCAGCAAAGATTTATTTATCATGAGCCATTTTTTCCCCTTTCATAGACATTTGTTTCTGCAGTGATACAGCTGCAGTTGATGATACCCCTTTAATGAATACTGGTGGGTCATCATAAAAGAATACTTTCAACTAATACCCTGAGTGTGGCCAAAAATTGCTCTACTCTTGATTGTTTCCCATTACTTTTTTCAGTCTCTTGGTTTGAATCAAAGCTCAGCTCTCAATAATTTCAGTCCAACAGATATACTTTCTTGAAATGAAACATTCATCTATTCATTCATTCATTCATTCAACAAATATTTTATTAAGCACTTATTCTGCTTAGCCTCTGAGTATGAGTTCCTTGGTAGATTAACTTTTCTCTCTCTCTGACTTGACAGGCTGAACTTTAAGTTCTTTCTTTAACAAGTATTTGCTTTATCCTCCTAGTTATTGTGGTTGTCAGTCCTTGCTTCTTATTACTGATATGATTTTATGAAAAAATTCTCTCTGCCTCATTTTCCCTTTTTTGATTAAATGAAAGGTTTGGAACAGATTTAAGATCACTTGTGGTTCTCAATTGTATAAATCTATAACCCTAGGTACCTATGACCAGTTCTGATGATTCTTCACCCTTCAAATGAAATCATGTGAATGTATATGTAAAGTATTTTGCAAGACTTAAAGACCATTCAATTTGTAGCTATGATTATTGTTGTTATTATTCACATATGATTTCCCCAGGACTATACAGATAGTTTGTGTCCAAGGTGGTATTTGAACAAAGGTCATTTGACTCCGGAACTAGATTCTATTCCCTACTATGGTACAATGAATAATAATGTTGAAGAAATAAAATGATTTGTTTGAAGTCAAAAGAAAAATGGAAGAAGGGTAAGAGGTGATGAGTCATGCAACTAGTTAGTAGCAGAATCAGGACTAAAATCAAGCTCTCTAAGGAGGGATCAGAGAATTTAAATATGGAAGAAAGCACAGAGAGCATTTAATCCAGTTCTTTGTTTTTTTAACAGATGGAGAAACTGAAGTTAGGTAAGGAGAGTAGCTGATTGATAAAGACCACCCAAGAATGATCCAAGCTCACATCATGCTTCAAGGAACCCTGAAACATGCCAAAGTTTTGCTTTGTTTTCTATATGAATCTTATGTTGCCTGTTAATAGGAATTATAAAAGAATAATTTAGGAGTTGAATACATGAGTGCTGCTCAAGTTTTGTATAAGGAGAAGAGTTCTATCATTATGAGAAATTTTGAAAATTATTGCTCTAGGGAAAAGAGCACACACCTTCAAATCCTGTTACTGCCACTTATTACTTATGAGTCTTTGGGCAATTCAATTATCCTTCCTGTGCCTCAATTTCTTTACCTGTAAAATGTAGGGATTGGGAGAGATGGCCTTGTACGTCTCTTCCAGTTCTATTATCTGTGATCCTCTTATAAGGTACTATCCCTCTACTGTTAAGTAGCAGGGCCTAAAACTGGAACTCTGCCTCTTGGATCCCAAATCTAGCGCTCTTTTCACTAGGGGTATCACTAAATATAGCCTCTTGGGAATATTGTAAGCCTTGATACCTTCCCTCTTAAGGAAATATAGCACATTAATACAAAGCAAGAAATAGGGAATGGGAGACTAGGTACAAAGATATCAGTGCTTCTCTATTGTCATCAGCCTATCTAAGGAATCCCCTGTCCTTCCTTCCTTTCTTTCCCCCCCTTACTACTGTGATAATATTCACAGCTGTGGCAGCTTTTTGTGAATGGTAGACTCCTTATCCCCCCTTCTCTCTTTCTGTCGCCTGTATTACACACACTCACAACCCAGGGAAGAATCTACTGTAGGTTCTATTTCAGTGAAACCCATTGGAAGAGGAGGAAAACTGACCGGGACTAGAGCAAGAGCCCATCCCAGACTAAAGTAAAGTATATCACCTCTGCTCAAGCCTAAAAGTGAGCTGAGTATTCACTTCAAACTTGTCACCACTCTGGTCTGGGGTGTTTGTTCTTCCTCACTGCTACATTAGAGTTTGACTAACATGATTAACAGCTGAGGAAACCATCATAGCAACACTAATGTGAACACCAATAGTAGAATGACCCATGGCTACAAACTTCCTCCTTTCTCTTTCACCTCAGGTACTCGGAGGACTCCATCAAGCATTATTTCACTGTTGCCATAGTAACAGAAGCAGGCCATTAGAGCATTACAGGGAAATGTGAAGACTTTGGGGTCTTGAGATTTGTCAGGGAGTGACAGAATAATTCACATGTGCTCCTGAGCATCAGGGTGGCAGGATTAATGGGGTTTTATTCAGTCCTCAGCTTGCATGAGTGTCTTCCATTAGCAGTAATGGAAGCCATATGGCTATTTGGGGGCAGAGAGTGGGGGTGGGGGAGATGGTAGAGGGAAAGAAAAAACACTAAATGTCTATGCAGGCATGGTAAGTAGTGCCAGCAGGCCAGTTACAAAGCCAGTAGACATTTTGTAATGCCAACTGCTGATTAGAAGACCTGGGTAGAAGAACTGGTGTTTCTAATAGAGCAGACTTGATACTTCTTAGATTCCCTGACACAAGACACTGTTTTCACTGCTCTGCCTCAGGAATAGTTCTGAGGGACAATCAATATCGGTCCTTTTGGGTGAGATGAATCTCTACTGAGGATAGGAACAGATGAAATGGAGCATGAAGGATTCAGGAATAAGATGAAGAAGAATTTCTTGGTGGTAAGGACTGTTAAACTCTGGAACGTGACTGCAGAGAATTTCCTCTTTGGAAAGGATTTAAAGTCTCCATAAACACTTTAATTCAAGGACTACAAAGGGCTTGGAGAAGTCATTCAGTCCATGTCTTATGAGGACAGTAAACTCTAGCACCATTTTTCATAGAATGAACTTCATCTCCTGTCCATTCCTGCTAAGGAGTATGACAGTAAGTGAAAGAGAGAAGGGATAGAATAAACCATTCTTGTGATGTCCCAAGGAGACCTATTCATAACAGCCAATGCTTTCTTAGTTCTTTCAGAGTTTTCTGAGTTCTCCAGTGGTTGGGAGTGTTAAAAAATCATAGGTCTAGTAATAGAAGGGACTTTCTTCCTGGTTTAACTCCTTCATTTGACAGATAAGGAAGCTGAGGCCTAAATAAAATAATTATTTTACTCAAGCTGTATGCAGTTACAGCTCATTAGAAGTGGAATTTAATCTTTTGATTTTAGAACCTGGACTCTTTCTACTAACCTGGGAGATGATTTCACTCTAACAAAGATTCTTCTCTTCTCAACTGAGCATTGAGCTTTAGACCCTAGAGAGCAGCTGTCCTAAGAGCTAGGACAGGAGAAAATGGAACCTCATGGAAAGAGCTAGCTTGTCCTAAAAAAATTGCAAAGTAATTTGGTCCAAGCCCAAGTGCAGCAACAAAAATTTCCAGTCTACAAATTCATCTATATCAAATAACATTTTCTGTGTGTATATATATATATATATGTATGCATGTATTAAGGTATGTATATATTGTGTGTATACATAATATAAATCCACACACGTTCTATATACATATATGCATATGTGAATGTGTGCATATGTATGTGTGGATATATATGAAAGAGAAGACTCAGCTCAAACACTATCTCCTTCATGAAGTCTTCCTTATCTACCAGATAGTAGTTAATGCATCCTATTCTAAATACACATCCCCTTGTTTACACTGCTCTCACACTAGTTATACTCTGATTTGTATCACATTTACTTCCACAAAAGTCATATCATCTGGATGCCTCTAAAATTCTTTCTAACTCTAAATTCTATGAATCACAGATCTTTAATATCTTGTAAGTTCTTAAAGGATAGTTATCATAACTCGGTTCTCTTTGTTTTATTTATTCATTTATCTTTTTTCAGTTCCCTTTTGTATATTATCTTTCCCCATTAGAATATAAACTTCTTGAGGTCAGGGACTGACTTTCTTTACTCATATTTGTATCCTTAGGACTAGTGTAGAGTATATGTTTAATAAATGCTTGCAGGTATTAGGTAGTACACTGCATAGAGCATTGGGCCTGAAGACTGAGATGTCTCCTCAGTCTCCTCATTTGTAAAATGGGAATAATGATAACACGTACCTCGTAGGGTTGTTGTGACAATCATATAAAATAATAGTATGCATAAAGAGCTTAGCAGAATACCCAACACATAGAAGATGTTTGTCCTTGTTTTGTTTCTGAGAACCAAGAGAGTACTGTTACTAATCTGCTCTATGACCTGCTAGATGTACTTCATCTTTCCATCCTTGGTTTTCTGAATTTGTAAAATGAAAGAGTTGGACAAAATGATCTCTTTTAGGTCTGCTTCTAGCTCTAACAATTCATGATATAATGGCTCTGAGAAAGAGAAGATATTTTCCCTGAGGAACTTAAATCTTGGGGATGAAGGGGTGAAGGTGGTGGGAGGGAGTGGAGAATGGAAAAATATAAAAAAAATTTAACACTTTTAAAAAATAAAAAATGCAGCTATGATTATGCACATAAGGACTGGGGGTTAAGTAAAACAAAAAATACAGAATATTAGAGCTAGAAATCACTCAGTTCATAAGCATTTATTAAGTGCCTACTATGCACTAAAATGTAAAGAAAGGGAAAAATTCTGAACTCAAGGAGCTAATATTCTAAATGGAAGAACTTTCAAGATCCTTTAGTCTAGGCATTGGTAAACTGGCAAAACGACCATAATTTTTTAACTTTCAAAGAATCACAGACTCTCAGGCTAAGAAGAGACCTTGGTTGCCATGTAGTCTAGTCCATATCTGGGACAAAATGCCTTCTCCAATTTCATAATACTACCTGGCTTTTGTTTAATGACCTACCCAGAGGAGAAATGTACCATCCCCAGAGATGGCCCATTCTACTTTTGAATAACTCTAATAATTAGGGAGGTTTGTCTCAATCAATAATATTAAACTTACCTCTGTACAACTTTGACGCATTGTTCCTAGTTCCACTCTCTGCGACCAAATAGACTAAGTCTAAACGTGTTTCTCCATATGCTTCCTCCAAAACCTATGTCCTGCCTAAATCTTCTCCAGATTAAAGAGTTCTCTCAAGAGATCCTCATATGGTATGATCTCCCTATCTTGGATGATATCTGGGTGCTTACCAACTTATTAATGACTTATGCCCTTCATTTTTTATATAGGAAGCTGATGTATGAGGGTGGAGTAATTTATCCAAAGTTATATAATTAGTGATAGATGGATCTAGATAGAAGTCAGATGTCTTGACTATATAATCTATTGTTTTTCTCATCACACTAAAGCTCATTTTCATAATAAGTAAGGGAAGATGTTGGGGTTAAATTACAAAAATAATTTATCTAGAATTTCATGGCTAGTGCATGACAGAAGTATACTAGAATACAGGAATAGAACTTGGCCTTCAATTTTATTCCTCTAGTGAATTCCCAAGTGAAGAAATTCTTTCTATTAAAGAATGTTAAAACCTTCTCTACAATTTACACTGCTAGAGAGTTGTCTGAAGCACTGAGAGATTAAATATCTTGTGTAGATGATAGAGAGGAAAGAGAGAGAAAAGAATTTATTTATCATCAACTATGAGTCAGACATTGTGTGAAGCGCTTTATATATATATGTGTGTGTATACACACACACACACACACACACACACACACACACACACAGACACATATATATATATAATCTCATTTGGTCCTTACAACAATCCTGTGAGATAGGTGCTATTGTTATCCCCATTTTAAGAAACTGAGGCAGGTAACATTTAAGTGGCTTGTCCAGCATCACACAGCTATTAAATGTCTGGGGCTGGGTTTGAACTCAGATCTTCCTGAATCTAGGTTCAGTGCTCTATTTACTGTACAGCCTAACTATTTCTAAATACATACAGTATAGGCAGGCAGGTAGATAGAATAAGTGATAGACAGACAAATGGATATATAGATATATAGATGGATAAATCTAGATAGGTAGGTAGGTAGGTAGATATAGATAGCCTTAACAGACAGACACAGAGAGAGACAAAGCATTTATTAGTATTGTTCTGAGCCCAGGGAAGTCAAAAACTAGAAAATAAAATGTTCCTTATAGTCTAATGAGAGAAGACAATGCATAAAAAAGGAGATGAAAGGGGTAGGGGGTAGGAAGAATACTAAAATAGGGAAAAGGTAGCCAATGTATTCATGAGGCAGATAGGAGAGTGAGCCGAAAAGATAATGAGCAGCATGATTGAAAATTCTGTTAATATGGTAGTTTTGGGCAAGGACTCACTGATAACTTAAGCTAGCCCCAAAGTGATGCCATTCTCAATGGGTCAAAGCAGCTGTTCAAATAACCAGTATAAGTAAGAGACTTGAAACCAAGCTCTCCTGCCAACTTCTACTCTATCCAATGCTACCTCTCATGCTAAAATATAACATCTTGTTTCCATGCAGATCTTTCCTTAAGCTATACTGCTCAAATGTAAATTAGTTATTTGTCTGTAGTTAAATCAAATGAAAAACAAGTAACAAACAAGAATATCTATTCATGCCATTCATATTTGATGTAGTTTTAGAAATTTTAATAATAGCTGTAAGGATTGAAAAGAAATCATTGTAAAAAAGTATTGGCAAACAAGTTAAAATATCTGTTTGCAGACAACATGATTAGAGACCTAGAAAACTCAAGATATGCAGCAAAAAATTAATAGAAGTAATTAATAATTTTAGTAAAGGAGCAGGATGCAAGCTAAACCAATTAAAAAATCATCATTATTAAGATGAATCAGGATAAATCATCAAGACTGAAGAGAAACAGCTAGAGAAATAGTTTGGGACTTTTTTTTCTTTGTATCCTCAGCACTTAGCATGGTATCAGCCACATAATATGTGCTTAATATATCTTGATTGTTTGCTGACTGAATAAATCCATATTCTAAACCAATGACAATAGAATAACTTCAATAAAAATTTCCATGAAAAAAATGGACAATTATATGACAAAAATTAAACATGGTTAACAACATAACTAATACCATATACCACAACAAACTCAATGAGCTAAGTAAATATATATTTTTAAAAAATAATAAAAATTTGGGACAAAAAGAAATAAATATGCTTGGGGAAAAGATTCCCATCAGAGACATGAAAATTAAAGGAATTCTGAGGTTTCACCTCATACCTACCAGAGTAATAAAGATGACAAAAATGTAAAATAATAAATACTGGAGAAGCTGCAGAAAAACAGGCACATGAAGGAATTATTGGTGGAGTTATGAATTAGTTCAGCCATCCTGCAAAGCAATTTCAAATTATATCCCCAAGGTTACTAAACTTTGCATACCTTTTGACCCTGTCAGCTATATCACTACCATGTCTATTCTCCAAGGAAAGAAAAGAATGATGAAAAGTACTCATATATACAAAATATTTTGCAATTCTCTTAGTAATAGTTTTAAATGAATATTTATACAATCAAATCAAAAATGGGTTTGATTATGTAAAAATAAAAACATTTGGCACAATGGAAAAACAAGATTTCAAAACTAAAATAAAAGAGATTAGAAAAATATATGAAGTAATTATATCAGATAAAAGGTAGATATCTAGATCCTATGAAATGACAAAATCCAGCATTTGTATTATTATGAAAAAAACAAGCTTTTAATACATTATTGGCAAAGGTATAGATTACAGATGTAGGGTTACAAATAGTTTAGAGAACAATATGACCATATGTAATAAGAGTCACAAAACTGATCGTACCTTTTTGATTTAGGGATTCCATTTCTAACTCCCTATCCCCATAATGTCATAAAACAGAGAAGCACCCACTGGTACAAAAATAATCATATTTTTCTATTTGTAATAGCAAAACAAATCTAAGGAAGCAACTTATATGTTCAACAATTTAGAAAAATAAATTATAGTGCATTAATGTAATATAAAGAAAGGAAAATCTGGTTTAGCAAATGGAGAGCTGGAAACAAAGCCAGGAAGACTAAAGTTCAAATTTCAGGTTGAACACAAACTAGCTATGCAACCTTTCAATTAAATCCCTTAATCACTTGATGCTCTAAGACTATAAATTGTGGAAAAGGTACTCACCTTCATTGGTAGTTGGATTTGCCTCTACCAATGGGTAGTTTCTTACACCAATGGAACCACAGGTTTAATGTAATGAATACTGTGATTCTATATGCAACAACACCACAAAATTATGAAGCGTGAATAAAAATATGGAAAGACTTGTATAAGATAATAACTACTGAGAGTAGCAAAACAAAAACATAAGAACTTTATTATAAATGTCAGGAAAGGATACAGGGAAAGAAAGAGAAACAAACAGAAGCAGATAGAGAGGCAGAAAGAGAAACAAAGAAAAATGAAAGAAGGGAAAAAGGGAGAAGAGGAGGAAGCTGGTAGTATTTTCATTAAGTCTCTAAGAAGATATCTAAAACACAACCAAAGCATCTTTTTTGCTTCTATTTTATTTCTTAACTTTTTTATTTCTGCCTTCATAGAGACTCAGGGCTTCAGAAAAGATTTTTTCCTGCTGTTTTATTTATTTATTTGATTGTTATCCAGCACTGAAAAGTATCAAAATGCATTTAGCCCTGAAAGAAATCATAAAAATTAAATACTCATTCTATGAAAACTAAAAAAAAAGTAATGCAAATTATTGTTTTGCAGTAGCACTTAGATTTCCAATAATATCTGACAGTTGACTAAAATCACATTAATGGTTCAACTGGGAAACAGTGAGGGGAAATGTTTATGGGCTGGCAAAAAGGATTCATGAATTTGGAAAGTATGATCACAACATATGACTGTTGCCAAGTCACTTCATCATCATCATCATCATCATCATCATCATCATCATTTTCACCATCATCTGTACATGTATTATAACTTTCTCTATTCCAATCTTAATAGTGGCTGTGTAGTCATAAATGAGTTTCTTGGCCTCTCAGTGGTCTGGACAATTCTTTCTAAGACTATAAGCTATATATCATATGTGTAAATCAGCCTTAAAAGAAGAAATTTCTTTATCTGTGAGTTCTCTATACCAATGAAAATCACATCCTTCCCTCTTCCCTCCATTACTCCTTCCTTTTCTCTCTCTTTCTCTGCCTTTCTCTTTTTACAACCCTTCACAACCTAGCTCTCTATCATTTTGCTCACAACAGCCCTGAGACAGTTCCATAAGGGTTCTTGTGCATCGTTATTAACAGTTCATGTCAGAGCCATTATAGAAACTCACATGTCCTGACTCAAACATCAGTTATTTTTCTACCCTAGCATACCATAGCTTACCATTTAAACTCCTTCAGTTCCTTCATCTGTTGAAATGATGGATCATACAGTCAATAAGTATTTTTAAGCACTTAACTATATATCAAGCATAGTGTTAAGTGGTCAGAATTCAAGAAAAAGCTAAAGACAGTTCTTGACCTTGAGGAGCTCAAAGGAGCTATATACAAGTAAACACATGTGGATGTGCAATAGAGGATATACAAGTAAACAACTATGTACAAATAATATATAGACAGGTTAAATAGATGATCAACTGATGAAAGGCACTAGAATTTAGGGGGTTGGAGAAATATTCCTTTAGCAGGTGGGATGTTAGATGGAACATGAAAGAAAGCTAGGGAAGCCAGGAGGTAGATACAAGAAAAGAGACTATTCCAGGAATAGGCAATAGTCAGAAATTGTCAGAGCCAAGAGATAGAATATATTGTTTAAGAAAGAGCAAGGAGGTCATTGTCACAGGATCATGTTTGGAAAGATAGTGGAGAGAGTTTAAGAAGACTGGAAGGTAGGTGTGAGGAACTAAGTTGTAAAGGGCTTTTACAGAGAGTTTTGTATTTGATCCTGGAAGTAATAGGGAACTGTTGAAGTTTATTGAGTACGGAGCAGAATTGTGTGAGATATGATTAGACTTAAGCTTCAGGAAATTCATTCTGATAGCTGAATGGAGGATAGTGGGGAGAGACTTGTGGCAGGTAAATCAACCATCAGGCTATTACCATATAGCTGTGAAGTCATGGGGGGACATACAACAAGGTGGTGTGCATTTCAAAGGAAAGTCACCATATTTGAGAGATGTTTTTAATATGTCTACTAGATATCCAATTCAAAATGCCAGAAAGATAGTTACAGATGTATAAGGACATTGAACTAGATAGTCTCTAAAGTCCTTCTAGTCCCAGTATTCCATGGGGTTAAAATGGAAATGCTCTAATTTCCCTTCGACTCTCAGCCCTGAATATTTCAGCCTGCTCAAGTATCCATAGCTAATTCATAACCAAATATTCAGTGTCTTTACCAATAAGTCAATGTATTAGGTTTATTGAATGTTCTGGTGACTAAGTTTGTCTAAGCTTTAGTCCATAAAGTGATTAAAAACTGATTGTAATCACCAATAATAAAAAATAATAGCTGATACTTAGAGATTTGCAAAAAATAAAAAATAATTAAAATTATCTCATAATGCTCGCCTGCCCACCATGCTTTTAGGTATTTATTATGTGTATCAGCCCCATTTGACTAGTGAAGTAACTGGAACTGACAGAAAGGAATAACATTCCCTAAGGGTCTCTATTGTAGATAATAATGATATCTTCTGATATGAATGCTTGAATCTGCAATTTTTAACCTTCAACCTCCAGAACACAGGCTGCTCATTGATTAAAAAGAGTAGACACATAACTAGCCCCCATCCCTCACCCTACCTTCCAAAGTAAAAAAAAAAAATGCCAATGAGCAAACATCACAACAGGATCATAAATGGGATCAGTCATTTAAGATATTCATTTGGGAATGAGGGAGAAAGTCAAAGAAAGACCTCAATCTTGGGTTATAGGACCGTCAGAAAGAACCTGAAGAAACCTGGAGGCTGCTCTTTGAGATAAGGAAGACCTAACTTTAAATCCTATCTCAAACCATTTTCCCATCTATAAAATGGGGACAATAAAATTGGATTCTTGGGAAGATTAAATATTATGATAAGCTTTACAAACCTTAAATCACTATATAAATTAATTTATTATCTAAGTCCCTCAGCCCGGGGGTAAAATTTTGGCCATTTCTCTCTAGTTATGGCTTCAGAAAGGAAATTTCTTGGTTGTTGCTGAAGAAAAAGACAATAGTCAAGTGCCATGGGGCCTAACTCCAGTCTAGAAAGTTTCAGCAAAAATGGCACATTTTTGTGCTGTGATTCATTATAATTATTTTTATTATTTCAAGTTAACATGTTAAGGAAAGATTAAAGAGCTCTCCGTTTCTGTCTCTGTCTCTCTCTGTCTCTGTCTGTCTTCTCAGTGTCTTGACAGCTCCAGGCCAAGCTTTCAGAGAAGTACATCTGTGCTGATTATCTCTTGCTCCCAGGCGAGGGAGTATTGGATCCTGATCAAAACTGTCGCTTTCTACAGAAGCAGACAGAGAAATTAGGACAGTGGGGAGCCCTCCCCTCTTGCCACCTCTCTTCCCCCTCCACTGCCCTTTCCTGATGAATTCCTCAAACCTCATTGGAAAGAGGAGTAGCCAGAGGTGGTTCCCAGGATACTAGCCAGCTGCATTAATCACTTTCTGTCCCTTCAACAGAGCAGAGATGGATGACCCTTCAGCTGGGCTAGGGTGCAGCAGCAGCTCTAATAACACAATTAATACTGCATGTCTGTATTTTCACAACTGCTTCTGTTTTTCCTGAACTCCATGGCAATATCTTAGCTTCTTTGTACCAGCTATGAAAGTTCTCAAAATGGGGAGATGGAGACACATTATTTTCCTTACCAATAATATTAGTGCAGGTCAGCATTTATGGGCTACCATAAATAGTAATAAGTATCATAGTAATTTGCCCAGCTGTTACATGCATAGAATGTCCAAGTCCCTAGAATCAAAAAAACTCACCATTCTGAGTTGAAATCTAGACTCAGACACTTAAATGTTGTGTGACCCTGGACAAGTCACTTAACCCTGTTTGCCTCAGTTTCCTCAAACGTAAAATGAGCTGGAGAAGGAAATGGCAAACATTCTAATTTTTTCCTAAGGAAATACCAAATACAGTCACAAATAGGTAGATATGACTGAAATCAATGAAGAACAACAAAAAATAAAGAATTTGTAGGTTGTTTATAGATTAATATATAAGATTTGCAAAGCATTTTTCATATATTGTTTCATTTGACATTTATAACAGTCCTGAAAAGCTGAAGTTACTCCTATCTCCATTTTATAGACAAGAAAGCCTAGCCTGGAAAAGGTGAAGTGACAGCCTGTAAGTGTGAGGCAAGACTCAAATTCAGGTCTCCTTCACTCAATTGTCATTTTTTTTAACTGTCACTAATTTTATAGAATGGAAAATTATGATTCAGAAAAGATAAATATCTGGAGCTTGATCATGTTTTTAAATAAATCTTTTTATTTTCAAAACATATACACGGATAACTTGCAACATTGACCCTTGCAAAACCTTGTGTTTCAGATTTTCTCCTCCTCCCAACTCTTTCCCCTAGATGGCAAGCAATTCAATATATGTTAAACATGCTAAAATATGTTAAATCCAATATGTATAAACATTTATACAATTCTCTTGCTGCAGAAGAGAAATCAGATCAAAGAAAAGAAAGTAAATGAGTAAGAAAACAAAATTCAAGAGAACAACAACAAAAAGAGTGAGAATGTTATGTTGTGATCCACATTCAGTTCCTACAATCCTCTCTCTGAGTGTAGATGACTCTCTTCATCATAACATCATTGGAACTGGCATCAGTCATCTCATTGTTGAAAAGAGTCACGTTCATCAGAATTGATAGTCATATAATATTGATGATGTCATGAACAATTATCTGGTTCTGCTCATTTCACTTAGAATCACTTCATTTAAGTCTCTCCAGGCCTCTCTAGAATCATCCTCATGATTGTTTCTTATAGAACAGTAATATTCTATAACATTCATATACCATGACGTATTCAGGCATTCTCCTATTGATGGGCATCCACTCAATTTCCAGTTTCTTGCTACTACAAAAAGGGCTGCTACAAACATTTTTGCACATGTGGAGCCCTTTCCTTCCTTTAAAATCTTTTTGGGAGAATAGAAATCTACCAATAGAAATCTCTTTGGCCCAATAAATACACTGCAGGGTTAAAGGGTATGCACAGTTTGATAACTTTTTGATCATAGTTCCAAATTGCTCTCCAGAATGGTTGGATCCATTCACAGTTCCACCAACAATGCATCAGTATCCCAGTTTTCCCACATCCTCTCCAACATTCCTCCTTGTCTTTTCCTGTCATCTTAGTCAATCTGAGAGGTGTGTAGTGGAATCTCAGAGTTGTTTTAATGTGTATTTCTCTGATCAATAGTGATTCAGAGTGCCTTCTTATATGATTAGAAATAGTTTTAATTTCTTCATCTGAAAATTGTCTGTTCATATCCTCTGACCATTTATCAGCTGGTGAATGGCTTGGATTCTTATAAATTTGAGTCGATTCTCTTTATATTTTAGAAATAAGGTCTTTATCAGAACCTTTAAAGGTAAAAATGTTGATCATGCTTTAAGGATAAAAATCCTGACCTAATTCTCATAACTATCAGATTAGCTTATGTGACAGAAAATAAAAATGATAAATGTTGGATATGTGGGAAAACTGGGATACTGATACATTGTTGGTGGAGTTATGAATTGATCCAACTATTCTGGAGAGCAATTTTGAATTACACTTAAAGGGCAATAAAACTCTGCATATCATTTGATTCAGCAACACTACTAATAAGTCTATATCCCAAAGAGATTTTTTTAAATGAGCAGAACCAGAATACTGTACATAGTAACAGTGTGACAATCAACTATGGTAGATTTAACTCTTCTCAGTAGTACAATGATCTAAGACAGTTCCAAGGCACTTGTGACAGAAAATTCCATCTACATCCAGAGAACTATAGAATCTTTAGACATAATTCACATAGAAACATAATATTTTCACTTTGGGGATTTTGTTTTCTTGAGGTTTTTCCCTTTTTTTACACAACATGACTAATGAGGACTTGGAAGGTCAGCAGAATAGGTCTGTGGAACCAGGGTGGGAGTCCAGCCTGCAATGACAACACAAGCTATGCATAGTCCCACCCTCAGCCCAACTCAGGCTCCTGCCCTGGCTTGGACCGCAGCATCGGCAAAGTGGGACCTTTGAATCTGCAGCAGTGCTGAAGGCCTCTGAACCTCTTGGTCCAGGGAGACAAGGGGTACGTGAAAGGTCAGCAGGCAGGGTCTGTGGCAATAGAGTGGGAATCCAGAATGTAGGCCCAGTACAGGCTATGCTAGCACAGTCCCAGCTTTAGCTCCAGAGTTAGCAAAGATGGAATCTGTTGCTTTAGACACTAGATCTTACAAATACAGTGGGGTGAAGACACTCCTAACAGCTCTAGGGCTTGTGGTCAGATTCCTAGAAGGATCTCTGAAAACAGCTACAGAAAACCCCTGAAGTTTGGGACAGTGCACCTAGAAAGAGAGTCCTACTTTAACAAAGAGTTAAAAGTTGAGTAATAGGCTGGGAAAATGAGCAAACAAGAAAAAAAAGTTTCTGATCCTTGAAAGTTGTTATGGTGACAAGGAAGATCAAAACATACACTGAAAAGATAAAGCGCCTATATCCAAAGTCTCCAAGAAAAATAAAAATTGGGCTCAGGCCATGGAAGAGCTCAAAAGGGATTTTGAAATCAGGTAAGAGGAAAAATGAGGAAAAGAATTGAGTGCAATGCAAAAGGAAATACAAAAAGCTAATGAAGAGAATACCTTAAAAAGCAAAATTGGCTAATTGGGAAAGGAGATACAAAAGCTCACTGAGGAAAATAATTCTTTAAAAAATAGAATTGACAAATAGAAGCTAATGACTTTGTGAGAAATCAAGATAAAAAAAGCAAAACTAAAATGATTGTATACATATAATCTATATTATATTGCTTGATCTCTTAGGGAGGAAGGAGAAAAGGAAGGAGGAGAAAAAATTTGGAGCTCAAAATCTTACAAAGATGAATGTTAACTATCTTTACATATAATTGGAAAAATACAATAATATTAAATAAAAATTAAAATTTTTAAAAGCCTGACCTTACTTCTAAAAATCAGGCTTCACTGAGGGTTAGCACAGAGCTGAGGAAATGGGACAGGGACTTAAAGGATTTGGAATCTGAATTCTGGCTGTATGACCTCAGACCTGTCACTTCACTATGGGGAGCTTCATTGAGGTAAATATTACCTCTTTTATTAGAATAAAAGTTACTGGAACATCGGGGTTCACATGTCCCAGTGCCTAGTGCATAGCAGGTGCTTACTATTGTTGTTTGAATATTTTATTGTTTTCTTCATTTGTAAAATGAGAGGACTAGACTAGATGATTTCTCAGGTATCATCCAGTTTTAAGACTATGATCTTTGGAAAGACAAGAAAACAGCCTATTACCTTACTCCTCAAAAAGCCTGCTAACTCTCTGTAAGATACAAGGTTGCTAAAGTCCAGGGACTGACTCTTGGTTAAACCAAAACAGCAACTAGAACCTGTCTTGATAGGTCTAGTTCCTTAAAGAATGGGGTATAAGTGAATGGGAGGTTCTAGGTAAAAGGATACCTTAAAGCTCTGAGTTCATCTGGGAGTTATCTTTAGTGCTATTTCCTAGAATCACAGAATTGCCAAAGTAACAAGGATTTCATTGGAGATATTGTCGAATCTATACCTGAAAAAAGAATTTCATCTACAATATAACTTGGTTCAGAATAACCTACAAAATAAATGGTCATCCAGTCCTTGGGCTTCTGATTGGGGAGAATTCATCCTCAAAGCCCATTCCGCTATGGAATAACTCTAGTATTTCCTGACATTAAGCCTCTTTTTTGTCTTTTTTTTGCTGAGGCAATTGAGGTCAAATGACTTGCCCAGGGTCACACAGCTAGGGAATGTTAAGTGTCTGAGACCAGATTTGAACTCAGATCCTCCTGATCTCAGATCCACCTAGCTGCCCCTTAATTTTGCCTTTAAAAAGCCCCTAGCATTTCGTTACAAGTATTTGCTGCTCCTAGTTCAGTTCAATTAAATTCAAAAATAAAAATGAAAAAGTTTTTGTCCTCAAAGGGATATCAGTTTTATTGGGGAAACAATAGGCACATAGATACAACAATGTAAATACACACACATATACTTTTAGACTATGTTAATTTTACGTTTACTGATGTTTACTTGATATTTATTATCATACTTTGCATTTTTCTTTATATAAAGAATGACTTGGTACAGAGAAAGAAATCATTGATTCTATCCTCTTGGGTCAGACAGAACAAATCTATTCCCTTCACTACATGACAGCCCTTCAAATTAAGTTAGGTTATGTAGTGAATGTATATTGGACTTAAAAGTCAAGAAGACTTGAGTTCAAATTTAACCTTAGATAGTTACTAGCTGTGTGACTGGGCAAACCTCTACTTTCTTGTTCTCCTTATCTCTAAAATGAGAATAATAATAGCACTGTCTCATAGGATTATTTTAAGGGTAAAATGAGATAATATTTATAAAGTACTTTGTCGACCTAAAAGTGCTATATAAATAATACATATTATTGGTCTAGTTGTTGTTATATGCCCTGCTATGAGTCATCTTCCTCAGATAAAATCTTCATTTTCTTCAGCCAATTCTCATATGACTCAGATTCAAGTACTTTTACCATTCTCTTCTTTTCTGGATCCTATCATTTATCATTGTCCTCCTCTTATTAAGGTTGGAACTCAACACTGACCACAACACTTTAAATGTTGGATGTATGACCAAGGCAATGTTCAGTGACGCTTGTAAACTGTCTCCCCTAATACAGATCAGCAATTCATTACTGGCCTTTTTTGATGGCTGTATCATACTATTAACCCATATTGCATTTGCAGTCCACTAAAACTCCAAAATCTTTTTCAGAAAAACACATCTAACTGCATTTTCCCCTCTCTCAACTGATAAAGTTATTTAAAGAAATCTGTCTAATATTTTACATTTATCCCTAGACTGACTGAATAATGAATAAAGTATGTTAAATGCTTATCATCTGAAAAACATTGTGATAAGTATTAGAAATCCAAATAGGAAGATAAGATAGCCTCTGCCCTCAAGAAGCTCATATTCTACCAAGGGAAACAATACATATGGAAGACCTCAGCTGTGAGTGAGATGAAAATGTTCCATGATCCTTAGTGTGCAGCACCAAAAGCAAATAGTAATCTCTAATGTCATTTCCACTGATAAATTCTTCAATTTCTGATGTTAAATCATTTAACAGTGCCAAGGATTTAGGTGACTAGACGTTTCTTTTCTGGGTCTTCATTATTTGGGTAAATAATTGTTTCTGTCTTGGTCAGAAACCCTAAGGGTTTTCCCCTCCGAGATTGATTTTTTTGACTGGGTAAAAGAGGCCATTCTTTACCTCATTTCTTACTTAGCCTTAATCATTGAATAGGAGTTGCCTCATTCAAGCTAAAACCTGGGAAAGACCTTAATTTTAAAAGATCATCTCCCACTGTACTAAAGCCGTCTCCTCTCATCCTTATCTATAGCTTGCAACTAGACCCAGAAGGTTCCAGAGGAGAGAATGAAACTGGTGACTTTGCATAAACCTGCCTCACTTTAATATAATTCCCCTGAAAGTCATGACATCACTTTCCTGATGTCATGGTCCTCTTTGAGAAAGAAGGACAAATAACAGTAACAATAATCCAAGGTTGTAACAATTGCAGGAGCAGTTATCAACTGAATCTTCACAGGGTTTGCTTTCTAAAGTGATGGCTGTGGATAGTTGTCTAGAAGTATTATTATTCATGAGGGTCTTGGATTCAGGGTTCTTGGTGTCTGTTTCAAGGTTTGAAGGAAGATGGTAGCCAAAGTGGCAGTGATTTTATTTGCCTGCCACATACTTCTTCCTCTCTAGTAGGGTATCTTGTTCCTTCAGCTAACTTGACTTGCTTGTCCTGTGGATAACATTTGATTGGCAATTGCTTCATAGAAATTGTCTCCTGGAAGATGCTTGTGAGGGCTGAGTGGGAACTAAGAATGGTGGTGTGAGAGGTATCTTAGAGAGTTTGTGCTCATCTGCCTGTTAATGGCAATTGATCAACAGCTGTTCCTTGTGATGATGAGGAAATCATCACCTATTTCACAAGGATTTCTGCCCTCAATCATAGCTGCAGAAACTGAGCTGCAAGTAGGTCTCATTGTTTGGGGGAAACCAAAATTTGCAAGGCTTTAGAGGTCAAGGTCCTGAGATATCTCATTAGGGCTGAGGTGAAGTAGTGATCATGATATTGGTGGTTTGATTTGCCCTAGTACATGCTGCCTTCTACCTATCCTGTTGTACTACTTGAAAATTTGTTCAGTCTGGCTTGATGACTCATTTATTTAGATTTAGCCCAATATTGAAGCTTTTTTGGACTCTGATTTCATTTTCCAGCTCTCCCTCTCAACTTTATGTCATCTGCAAATTCAAAAATATGTCATCTGTGCTTTTTTCCAAGTCACTGATTAACATCCTAAATAGCATAATGCCAAACACAGATCCCTGGGGCAGTCCATTACATATTTTTCAAGTTGCATTGTGCTATTAATAATTATTAATAACTAGGTTTTGGATTATCAATATATAGTGAGTATTATAGGTATAATTTGCCTATATTTTAGCAATATGTGTAACAAAGTATCTCATGCTATTTTTTGTAAAAAAAATAGTTATAGTGTTACATCAAAACATTAAAAGATTTGATGCATATCTCAACAAATTTTTACAAAAAATAACATGAAATACTTTATTACATATATTGCTAAAATACAGGCAAATTATACCTAAAACACTTATCTAATCAACCAATTTACTAATCCTGTCAAAGAGGGAAATAAAATTAGTATGACAAAGTATGTGTTATGATTGTGATGGAATATTATTTTGCTATAAAATGATGAGCAGTCTTATATGGACCCAGAAAGTCTTACATGGATGAATATAAAAGGAAGTGAGCAGAATGAGGAGAACATGGTATATGATAACAGCAACATTGTATGATGATCAGTTGTGAATAGCCTGGCTACTCTGAACAATTCAATTATTTAAGACAATTACAAAGGACTTACAATGGAAAATTCTATCTATTTCCAGAGAAAAAAGTGATGAACTTTGAGTGCACATTGAAGCATCTTTTCTTCACTTTATTTTTCTTGGTGTGTATGTGTGTGTGTGTGTGTGTGTGTGTGTGTGTATTTTGCTACATAGCTAATATGGAAATATGTTTTGCATGACTTCACATATATAATTAACCTGCCTTTTCAAGGGATGGGGGAAGGGAGAAGGAAGGGAGAGATTTTGGAACTCAAATTTTTAAAAAATGAATGTTAATTTTTAATGCAATCAGGAAATATTTAACAAAATAAAAATATATTATAAAACTGTCAAGATACAGACATAGGTTTTGTTTTTTATGGGATTCCCCACTTAAGTATTATATATAGCATTTTTTGGAGCTTAAGTATTTCCTTATTAAAATAATAATAGCTTTTTATTTTTCAGCATTCACCCTTGCAAAACCTCCTCCCCTAGACAGCAAGTAATCCAATATAGATTAAAGAAGTGCAATTTTTCTAAACATATTTCCACATTTCTCATGCTGCACAAGAAAAATCATATCAAAAGGGGAAAATGAGAAAGAAAAAACAAGCAAGCAAACAACAGCAGCAAAAAAGTGAAAATACTATGTTGTGCTCCACATTTTGTCCCCATAGTCCTCTCTCTGGATGTAGATGGCTCTCTTCATCACAAGTCAATTGGAATTGTTCTGAATCACTTCACTATTAAAAAGAGCCAAGTCCATCACATTTGATCATCACATAATATATACAGGATTTTAAATTTTTCTTTGACTTAGTTTTGTTGTTGAGATTTGTGTTTTCTTCTATTACTAGCCTTATTTAGTTGGGATTATTTTTTTTGCTGAGGCAATTGGGGTTAAGTGACTTGCACAGGATCACATAGCTAGGAAGTATTAAGTGTCTGAGATCAGATTAGAACCCGGGTCCTCCTGACTTCAGGGCTGGTACTCTATCCATTGCACCACCTACCTAGCTGTCCTGGGATGATTTTTTAAGAATTCTTTTTTCCAGAATTATTTCACTGATTCTCCTAAAATTAGATATATAATATAAAGAAATAATAACAAAACCTTACAGAGATGTATAGTACTAGGAGGAAAGTCATAGTCCAAGCATTTTAATTCATATCCCAGCTCTATCAGCTACCATGACTTTAATCAAGTCTTTTCACCTTTATGCATCTCAATGTCCTCAGCTTTGAAAGGAGGTTTTCCAAAGTCCCTTCAAGATACAAACTTCTGACCCTAACATTGGTATTGGGGGTCAGCACTAACCGCAATAGTGTAGGCTAATTATGTTGAATTTCAGCATACCAAAAGAGAGAGCAAAGAACTGAGAGTGTTTCTGAGATTGGGAACCTTGAAGACCAGAAGAATATGCGTGCCCTTACATGGATTTTTAGCTTCTTTCTCAGCTTAGTTCAACTTCTGTAGAAAATGGAGACAAACAGTAGAATAACAAAATGGAAACTAGCTCAGGAGGGAAGGGAGAATTTTAATGTGCAGTTTGTTTACTCAACCCTTGGATCAGAGAAAGAATTGGCTACAAATGCACAATAATAGACACAGGGTATAATATAGAATAATAAAGAGAGGTCTTTGAAGTCATCTCATTCACAAAATGGCTTAAAACTGAAAAAGTTCATCAGAATCATCTTTGTCCTATGGAATCCCTAATATTCCTATTGAGTAGTCAAATAATCTCTGCCTAAGGACTCCCCTCATGGATAGTTCAATCTTCCTGTTTTATGAAAAATGAATCCAGTGTCTAGGAAAGTTAAGGGATCTGTCCCTTTGTTCTTATTCAAATATTTTTGCCAAAAATCTAACAGTTCTTTTACATTGCTGGATCACAACTCAGGTGCCCCAACAAGCCGATGTTCCTTAATAAATTCAGGAAAGTAATTTAGTTGATTTCATTGAAGTGGCCTCCATTTTAGTTATTCATAATGTCTTTCCCTTTTCACTCTTTCAGTGTTATCCCAGACAACTGATGTTTCTTTATTTGATGCAACCTAGGAACAGGGAACTTTTAAAAAAAATAGCTTTTTATTTTTTCAAATACATGCAAAGCTAGTTTTGAACATTCACCCATTTTCATAGTTCTCTTTCTGGGTGTGAGTGGTACTTTCTATCACATTTATTGGAACTGTCTTGAATAACCTTACTGTTGAAGAGAGCCAAGTCCATCACAGTTAATCATCATATAATCTTATAACTGTGTACAATGTTTTCTTGGTTCTGCTCACTTCACTTAGTATCAGTTTATGTAAGTTTTTCCAGGCTTTGATGAAATCAGCCTTCTCTTCATTTCTTGTAGAACAATAATATTCTATTAAATTCATACAATAACTTATTTATCCATCCACTCAATTTCCAGTTAGAATCATGGAATTTTAGAGGGGAAAGTGACCTAAGAGTTCATTCAGTCAACTCCACTCCCTCATTTTATATGACAAAACAGAAGTCTAGAGGGAAGTGACCCAGTCTAAGGAATCGAGAGTTACAACTAGAATTCAGATTCCCTAATTCCCAGGCCAATGTCCACTCTATTATACTTTATTGCCTCCCTAGAGCTCTAGGAATGGCTGATCATTTCATCTGTCCCGTTGGCCAATATATCCATTTTCTCACCCCTCAAAAACATCATTCCTGCCTTTGCTTACTTGTCCTTCCAAGTCTTCAAAAGCAGACTTAGCCCTTTGATTGGCTGCCAGCTCCCTGCTTATACCATCAATCAGAAAAGCCAGCACTAATAGGCTTTGTATGGATTCCACAAGCTCCCAGTTTCAGCAGGGGGGAATAAAAAAAAAGAGAAGCAGATTGTGTACTCTTTTCTTCGCCCACTCTCTCTTCCTAAACAGGCAATAATTTATTTGATGTGCTCTGCGATTTATTTCATGGCTCAGAGAACTAGAGATTTGGGGGCAATAAAAATTTGTCAGGCTATTCAGACCTGTCATCTCCTGAGTGCCTTCTTCAGGCACCAAGGTTTCCTAAACTACCCGATAACTCTTCTAGCTTATTGCCAGCTTACCTTTCCTGCACAGTAGGTCTATACTTCTGCGAGTTTGAGCACAGGTTTACAAACAGGAGTCTGAAATAAGTTTGTCTTGGCTTAAAATAAGTCAGGTCCTGGACAAATAAAATTTTAAATAAATCCTGAAATGCAATATAATCTCCTGGTGCTTTGCTATTTCTGCAGACCACATACTTTATTGCTGTACCAATGGATCTATGATCTCATCATTTTAGCAACTCTGGCAGAATGCAGAATTCCTAGTGTCCTAGAGCAATCAGAGGACTTGAGTTCAAATCCCTCTTCAGGATGTGCCATTGATTCATCTCCACAGGATTTTTCATTATTTCTATTATATCATAGAAACTTCTATATCATGGAAGCTCACTCTATTCCTGGACTACTTTTCTCATTGGAAGTATTTTCTGTCTCCAAGACCTCATCTTGTGATTGACTAAAAAAATGATAAAAATCCCACAATTTCTAAATAAGGAGGAGGCTCAAGCCAAAAATGTTTCCATTGCTCTCCATGTTGCACTACTGAATAATCTTTGTACCCCTGGGCCAGGTACCTTCTCTTTACTCCCCTAACTTTTTATCTCTTTTTTCTGAGTTGTCTTCCCCCATTAAAGTGTAAGTTCCTCAAAGGCAGGTGCTGCCTTTTTTTCTTCATGTATTTATTTGTATTCCCAACATTTAATACAGTGCTTGGCACATAGTAAATATTTTATACATTTTTATTGACAATTTTTTTACTTCTTACTTAAGACTTTGTCCCTCAGATTCCTTAGGCCTCAGTTTCCTCAGCTGAAAACAGTAAAGGATTGTATTAGATGGCCTCTGAAATCCCATCTGACATCAAATCTTTGATTCATGATCCTTCTCTTAGTCCAGATTCCAAATCAGACAGACCTTTTCATCCTGGGTAATTTTAGTCCATATCTTTTTGAAAATCTTATATTAAATGTCTATCCAGTATGCTAAAGGCTTTCTTTGGGTTTATTTACTATTCTATCAATGCTAATTTAACACTTGAGCTATCCATCAGTTATTCCTCATTGCATGATCAGTCTGCCTCTTTTTTTCCAATCATATATGTCCTTGAAAATGTATTTATCATTTCTTTTAAAATCTTATTTTATTCATATCTTTTGCTTTTATAAAACTTTAATTTACAAATATATGTCTCCTCCTACATATAAACAACATCCATTATATAGTAAAGATTTTAAAAGAAGTGGAGGAGAATGGGAGGAAACAGTACCAGCAAAGCCAACAAATATACCAGTCATTTCTGAGAATATAAACAATATTGCACAGCAATAGATCTCCAATTCTACAATGAACAGAGGGAGATGAGATACATTGCTTCATTTGCTCTAGGATATGATGGATAGAGCACTGGAACTGAAGTCAGGGAGATATAAGTTTGAATCTGGCTCCACATAGTTGTTAACTCTATGATCCTGGGGAAATCACTTTACATTTGTCAGCCTCAGTTTTTTTCATCTGTAAAATATAACTCCCACCTCCCAAGATTGTTGTGAGGTTATTGTGAGGCTCATGTAAGATAATATGTATTAAATGCTTTAAAAAATTTTAAGTACTCTATAAATGGCTAATTATTATTTCCTATCATTGTTTTTTGTTTTTCTCTTTAAATTATTACAGATACTGATTATGTTAAAGTAATTCTGTATAAGTTAAAATACTGCATTTGTGGAACACTCCTTCACTCTTCACTCCTTAGTCTGCTTTATAGGGGTATCTTTATAGATTAATCATATTTTTCATCTCTAGCCCCTTTTGATTCACCTGAAATATTGATTCATCTGGTGATTCCTAGTGTGTACCTGGTGAAGTACCACCAGAAGAATATTGGTATTAAAAATAATTTGGGAATCCTTAAAAGTTTGGTTTAATTTACCAAACCCTATCTAGCCTGAATTATTTTTCCTATTCAATATTCATTTTTAGTTTTTGTTAAAGACATACTAATGGGCTATCTATCCAATTACATGTCATAATCTAGGCAATATGCATTTTTTATCCACTTTGTTTTCCAATGTATACCACCAGAAGAATATTGGGGTTACAAGATAGCTTGGGAATCCTTGAAAGTTTGGTTTAACTTGCCAAATCCAATCTAGCCTTAATTCTTTTTCCTATTCAGTTCAATGCTCATCTTTAGTTTTTGTTTAAGACACATATACTAATGGGCTATCCCACTACATGTCATAGTGCAATATGCATTTTTCATCCATTTTGTTTTCCAGTGTGGATGGTGAGACCAATATCACTAGACAGAAAATCAGGGCTGTAGTCAGGAAGATTCATCTTCCAGAGTTAAAATCTGGCCTCAGATACCAGCTATGTGACCCTGACCTAATCACTTAGCCTCTTTGCCTCCTGATAGTGTACAAGGAACATAGATAAGATAGAGAAACCCAGAGGATGGAGACCATAATGATGAAAAACTTCAATTTTATGCTACACAAAGATTGATGGAAGGAAATGGAAATGATTGATCTGAAGAAAAGAGTGGCAATGGGACATCATAGTTGTCTTCATATACTAAAGAACCACTACCTGTAATGAGGATTAGATTTACTCTGCTTGACTCAAAGAGTAGGACAACAAGTTAGTCAGTCATTCAGACAATAGATATTTATTAAATGTCTACTATGCATGTACTACATGAAGCACTGTAGATACAAATGATAAAGTAGTCCCTGCTCTCAAGTAGTTTAAAATCTAGTGGGGGAAGACAACAAATACAAAGCAGCTGAAAAGCAAGCCAGCAGGAGAAAACACCTGACGATGGTGGAGGCTAGTGCCAAAAACAGCTGGTAGAGAATAAAGTGGTTTTCCATTTCCTTTTCCAGCTCATTTCATAGGTGAAAAACAGGCAAACAGGGTTAAGTGACTTGTCCAGTGTCACCTATCTGGTAAGTGTCTGGGGTCATATTTGAACTTGGGTCTTCCTGATTCCATATCTAATGCTCTGTCTACCATATCCTGAAATAGAGTTAAGGAAATGTACCCAACTTCAGGTGGGACTCAGTACACACCATACTATCTACCTTCCCTGTGCTATTTACTTTTGACAGATATCTCATTTGGCATAGGAACTATCTAAATGGAGGTTATAAAAAGAGCAATAATTAGAAGGCGCAAAGCAACAAGATAGGTTTAAGGTCTTCCTAATGGTTAGAACTGTCCTGAAGTAAAATGGATATGTAGAAATTTAATAGATTCCTCTTCACTGGAAACCTCCAATAAAAGGTTGGATAACCATGTGTCAGGTATATAATAGTAGTGATTATTTGGGAGGATATACATTATAGAATCATTGAACTAGAACTTGGAGGGGCCTTAGAAATTACCCATTACAAGTTCTTCAATTTACAGATAATGAGACTGAGGCCTAGAGAGTAATAAGCAACTTGTTAATCTGTCCTCAGATACTCTGTCATTCCAGGTAAGTCACTTAACCCCAGCTGTTTAAGAAAAAAATTTGCTTTCTCCTACATCTTCCTATTGTTCCTAGTTTTGCCCTTTGAGATAAAGCAGAACAAATCAAATCCTTCTCCTTCATATTAGCCTTTAAAACACTTGATGATGCTACCAGACATGTCCTTTTTAAAGCTTCTCTTCTACAGACCAAATTGCCAAAGGCATCTCAATCCATCCTCTTTGGATATTCTAATCTCCTCACTAATCTGGTCACTATAGTTTTATATATATTCTAGCTTAGTGATATGGTGAAATGGATAGAAGACCTGAGTTCAGATTTGGATTCTGACATTCACTAACCGTAAATGTAACCCTGGACAACTCACCCTCTGCCTCAGTTTCTTCAACTGTAAAGAGGGCATAATAACAGGATCTACTTCTCAGGGACTTTGTGAGAATCAAATGAGATAATGTATGTAAAAATCATTTAGTACGAGGGTGGCCTAGCTGCACCAGATCTAAAACTATATTATAAAGCAGTGGTCACCAAAACCATTTGGTACTGGATAAGAAATAGAGTAGTGGATCACTGGAATAGGTTAGGTTCACAGAACAAAATACTCAATGACAATTGTAATCTAGTGTTCGATAAACCCAAAGACCCCAGTTTTTGGGATAAAAACTCACTATTTGACAAAAACTGCTGGGATAATTGGAAACTAGTCTGGAAGAAATTAGGCATTGACCCACACCTAACACCATATACCAAGATAAGGTCAAAATGGATTCATGATCTAGGCATAAAGAATGATATTATAAACAAATTAGAACAATGTAGGATGGTTTACCTCTCAGACCTGTGGAGGGGGAAGGAATTTGTGACCAAAGAAGAACTAGAGGTCATCATTAATCACAAAATAGATAAGTTTGACTATATCAAGTTGAAAAGTTTTTGTACAAACAAAATGAATGCAGACAAGATTAGAAGGGTAGCAGTAAACTGGGAAAATATTTTTACATCCAAAGGTTCTGATAAAGGCCTCATTTCTAAAATATAAAGAGAATTGACTCAAATATATAAGAATTCAAGCCATTCTCCAATTGACAAATGGTCAAAAGATATGAACAGACAATTTTCAGACGAAGAAAATGAAACTATTTCCGGTCACATGAAAAGGTGCTCCAAGTCACTATTGATCAGAGAAATGCAAATTAAGACAACTCTGAGATACCACTACACACCTGTCAGATTGGCTAAAATGACAGGAAATGATAATGATAGCTGTTGGAGGGGATGTGGGAAAACTGGGACACTGATACATTGTTGGTGGAACTGTGAACGGATCCAACCATTCTGGAGAGCAATTTGGAGCTATGCTCAAAGAGTTATCAAACAGTGCATACCCTTTGACCCAGCAGTGTTTCTACTGGGCCTATATCCCAAAGAGATTTTTAAGGAGGGAAAGAGACCCACATGTGCAAAAATGTTTGTGGCAGCCCTTTTTGTAGTGGCAAGAAACTGGAAATTGAAAAGATGCCCATCAATTGGAGAATGGCTGAATAAATTATGGTATATGAATGTTATGGAATATTATTGTTCTGTAAGAAATGACCAACAGGAGGATTTCAGAGAGGATTGGAGAGACTTGCATGAACTGATGCTGAGTGAAATCAGCAGAACCAGGAGAACATTATACACAGCAACAAGACTATACGATGATCAATTTTGATGGACATGGTTCTCTTCAACAATGATGTGATTCAAACCAGTTGTGCTGCGATGAAGATAGTCATATACATCCAGAGAGAGGCCTGTGGGAACTGAGAGTGAACCACAACACAGCATTTTAACGCTTTCTGTGAATATTTCCATGCATTCTGTTTTCCTTCTTAGGTTGTTTTTTTTTCTTCTTCTCTTTCTAGATCTGATGTTTCTTGTGCAGTAAGATAACTGTATAGATATGTATACATGTATTGTACTTGTCATATAATTTATCCTATCTAGCATGTATTAGATTACCTGTCATCTAGGGGTGGGGGGCGGGGGGAGGGAAAGGAAAAGCTTGGGAAAAAAAAGTTTTTTTGCAAAGGTCAATGTTGAAAGGTCACTCATATGTTTTGCAAATAAAAAGCTTTATTAAAAAAAAATCATTTAGTACACCATGATGTAGTGTTGTGAGTAGATAAGTGCCTTTCCTGTACATTTCCTCAACTCTTTGGGATACAATGGATAGAACACTGAATTTGGAATCATGAACACCTGAGTTAAAACCCAACCTTAGACACTTACTAGTTGTTTAATCCTATTTGCCTCAGTTTCCTCATCTGTAAAATGAGATGGAAGAAATGGCAAACCACTCCAGTGTCTATGCTAAGAAAACCCCAAAAAGTTTTCACAAAGAGTCATACATGCCTGGAAGTGACTAAACAGCAACAGCGTCTACATATAGGTGCTGTAGAAATATTTTTTTCTCTTAAAACAGAATGCCTAGAACAGAACACGGTACTTCAGGTATCTTATCTGGAGACCCACTGCCTGTCACACTACAACTTGTCTCATTGGAGCAAATCATTGTGGGCCTGTGAAAAACAGAGCTGGGAATGGGGATGAGTGCAGCCAATGTGGCAGCCAGAGGCAAGGTAAAAAAAATCAGACACCTGATATAGCACACCTGCTGTGATCTTTAAGCAGAGAGAGGAGGGGCTGTTTAGCCATCTGTCTAAAGTATCTGCTTTGCCTCAGAAAGTTTGGATGGGTACTCCCAACTGTCATCACTCATTCTGACAAGCTCTGTGGCAGGCGCTGTCCTAAGTGCTGAAGATATAAAGAAAATCCCGCCCCCCTTCAAATGCTGTCCTTAAGTAGCTCACATTCTAATGGGAGAGACAGGCTGCAAATAATTATGTATATACAAGATATATGCAGTGTAAATGGAAAGTAATTTTGGAGGGAAGGCATTAAGGGTGGGATAGGTAGAGATAAGACAGAAAAGGCCTTCTGCAGAAGGTGGGACTTGGACTGAATCTCAAATGAGACCAGGAAAATTAGGAATTGGAAATGGGATGGGAGGAGGAAAGAGAATTCCAGACATGGGGAACATCCAGAGTAAATTTATGGAGACAGGAGATGGAGGAAGCTAAGGAAGTCAGAAGACAGAGAAATCTTCAAATAACAACTGACACTCTGTTTTACAACAATCCTGTAAGGTAGATTAGTATCTACATGAGTTGATATTATTACCTACTTTATACTGAGGAGGAAAGTAAGACTCAGAGTGAGAAGTGATTTGCTCATCATTTCTCATCTAAAAAGAGTCAAAGTCAGATTTTAACTCAGGCTATTCCCTGCCACTGCTTCGAAGGCTCTCTTTATTAAACTTTACTGAAGAAAAGTAAGGAAGCTCAGAGTTATTACGCTTTAGAAGTGCTTAGTATCTTCTCCTCTATTTCCCCTAGTGATTAAATATGTTCCCACCCTTTGGCAGTTCCTGAAGACAACAAGATATGGAGGACAGGAATTTTTGACAGGCTTCCATTTGGGGACAAAGACATCAGTCAGCCAGGAACAGGAACAGAGATCCAAGCAGGCAGAGCCCTGTAGGTCTTAGCTATGGCCATGAGCCCAAGGTAATTTCAGGTATGCATGGGATATAAAGGACTCCAGGTCACCTATCAGTCTTTTCAGTGAAACTATCTGTAGTATCTTTAAACATAAGGGACATTAACAGCTGTCATCTGCCCACCTGTCTGATTTATATCTCATTGAAATGATGAAAGGGATATATTATCTTCACCTAGATCTTTCTCTCAGAATAGAACTATGACTGCACTTCCCTCTTGTGCCCTCTTCCTCAATTCATTTCAATGTAATTTAATTCAATAAACAATTGTTTTAAACCCTTCCTTACTCACGGCAAAGCATTTTGCTCAGTGATGGGAATCGAAAAAATGTAAAGCCATACATCCCCTATTCTCAATGAATTTATAATCTAATGGAAAAATTAAAGACAGGCAAAAATTCAACTCAATTAAATTGAGTGCTCATTTATTAAACATTTACTATATGCAAGATAGCATTCATGGCTCTGGGAGATTCAAAGATAAAAAGTACAACAGTCTTTACTATCAAGGAGTTTACATTCCTCTGTAGAAAAACAAAGTATATGCAAATAAGTAAATGCATAACTTGTACAATGTGCAAATCTTCTGGGGAGGGGATGAGGTTAACAATTAGAAGGGATAAGAAAAGGCTTTTCACAGGAAGGTAACCCTTGAGTTGAGCCTTTAAGGGAGCTGAGAAAGAGCTAGAGAGGAAGAAGATCTTTACAAGTATGGATAGCAAACAACCTAGACAAAATCATGGAGGTAAAGCAAATAAGATGTCATGTACAAACAGCAGCAAGCAGGTCAATTTGACTAGAAAAGAGAGAATGAAGGAAAGTAATGTGAAATAAGTCTAGTTTTATTTTGTTTTGTATCCTTCATGACTAGAACAGTTTCTGGCACTATTGTGATTGATTGTAATTCTTTGATCCACTTATATAAAATTGTATGTTATCATTGTCTTTATTAGTGTCTTATTTCTTTATCATAAGCTTTTTTTAAGGGACAGGATAATATCTTATCTAAATCTCTCATCACACCCAGTACCTGGAACAGTATCCTGCACTTACAGCAATAGGAGTTTCAAAAAATGTTGTTTTTATCCCAATGGATAGATCAAAATGGTTACCATATCTTGGCAAGCTCTGACACCCATGGTTGCACGATACTTGATAAATGTGGCACTTTTATCTGAGAAGCAGTTTGCTTTTTGGGGGATGACTCTGAGCTCTGACCAGGGTTTGAGGGGTGATTATCTGGGAAATTCTCAAGGGCTAGACATTCCTAGGGCTTTTCTTAGGAACAATCAACCCCTTCACACTGTTACGGGTGATTTTTTGATGTTCAGGAGGTCCATGTTGTGAGCTCTATGCTCTTTCTCTATTAGGAATGTCCTCCAAGGCCAAACAGGGCTCCGCAGTATTCTATTCTGGGCTTACCCAGGAGGAGGTGGGTCAGACACTCTGCTCTGTTGTTGCAAGACTGTGCACATGAAGACAATGCTAAACACATTCGTTTTCCATTCCAAGGTTTCCCTTGAGCACTTGGCTGCTGGCATTGATAGATATTTTCTCCATTTAAAGAAAGTAGGAAAAAAACCTAAACCCGTCCTTCTAAACATATAAAGTAATGCAGTGGTTTTACAAATGAATTAAAGACCTTCCAACCTTGGCAAATGTATGCTTAATCTTTCTGTGATGTCTTTAAAATCCCAAGTTACTTATTAAATGAAAGAGAGAAAGAGAGAAAATTGGGGGAATTGAATTGCTATACAACTATATTGTTTCCTTTCCTTGAAGATATTTTGAATTTCTTCCAAATATATTCCCTTTCCATCCCAACCCAATGAGTGCGCTTAACTAACAGCAGGAGGAAGTCAAGAAGGTCTTTGTATGACCCCAGGGGCCAGGAAATACTGGATGGAGTTCCAAAGAGAAATTACGGAAAAGAACTTGACTTTGAATTCTGACTCACTGCTCGGCCTCAGTTTTCACATCTGTACAATGAAATTATTAAAGCTAGGTGACCTTTCAAATCCCTTATGCTATAAGGGATAGCTTAGATAGTATTATGTCCTCTGAGAACTTTTAAGGAATAGGATGGGGTGAACTGACCTTTGATTTTCTCACCCAGAAAGAACATCATTATGACTACAGGAACTCTCTGGAGCAAAGCTGTGAGTTAATAGGATTAAATGACTAACTCTTTGCCACAGAGTGCTAACCTCAGGTTAGCTTCTTCTATGCTTCTTCTGACTCACTGCCCCTGACCAGTCTTCTTCAGGTCTTTCACAGAAAAGTAGCACAAGTTACCTGTTCTGTCCAGACAGTCTCATCACCCCCTTCATCTGACTTGACTTTTATTTCTTTGAAGAAATTGCTTGCTAGCTGACCCACATCATATATTTTTGGCTGATCCCCATAACCTTTCCCATTTTTTTCCTAGGAGTTTATCACTCACAACTACACTGTACCCAACCAAGACAAACTATTCTCTGCCTAAACTCTCTGGGACTAACCCTATGACTAACCCTATGCTGTGGTTCAGCAATGTGCTTTTTATTCCTTTAATGAGATGCTCCATTGCCCAACTTTGCATTTTCATTGGCTGTCATCTCTGCCTACAATGCTCTCCCTCCTCTCATTATCTCCAGGTTTCTCAGGTTTCCTTCCAGCCTTGACTAAACTAATTTTTTATATAACCCTTTCCTAAGTCTTCTTAATTCCACTGCCTTCTCTCTATGGATTATTGCCATTTTATCCTACATATAACTTTGTGCATATTTGCTTCCATGTTGTTTTCCCCAATTAGAAACTTTTGGGCAGGGACTATTTTTTGCCTTCTTTGAATCCCTATCACTCATCACAGTACCTGACAGATGTTGATGCTTGCTTAATAGATCTATATTGACTTAACATGACTTGATTTGCTTCTGTGATTTCCATCTATTTATCCTAGGTCTACAATCAGGGATTAACTATAATATGGCTAAGTCCTCAAAATGTTGACTTCCTTTTTCTCAAATGATAATATACATGCATACACAAATACATATATATATGCATGTGTATGTGTATATGTACATATCTACATGTGTTTAGTTATGTTTATATTTATAATTTTGATATGTGTGTATAATATTTATTCTTACCTATTTGTAATCATATCCTTCTACTAGAATGTAAACTCTTTATTTTTCATTTTGCCTTTGTATATCTCCAGTTGCCTGGCCCAATGGCTCACATGTAATAGAGGTAATGTATCTACAATTGCATTAGAATGGAGATGCTTCAGAGATGGAACTTGAACTCAGATCTCCCTATTTTTTGAGGCCATCTAGCTAAGAGACATAATAAATGCTTGTTGGATTGCATCAGATTCTACATAGCAGTTGCTGAAATATTTGCAAATAGTTCTTTATATGGAATCTTTTCTCTCAGAATCACAGAAGTTTAGAGTTGGAAGGGCCCTCAATAGCCAACTAGTCCAAATCGTACCCTTCAGTGATTCTTCTGAGAAAGGATCATTCAGCCTCTATGTGAAGAATTTCAATGAGAAAGACTTCATGATTTCCTGAAGTAGCTCATTCTGAATTGTAGGAACATTGTCCTGGTGTCAAGATTAAATTTAACTTATTTTTGCAACTTCTGCCCATTCCTAATTCTGGCCCTTTGTCCCTAAAAAGAAAAAAAAAGATTAATTCTGCTGTTGTTCAGTCATTTCAGTCTTGTCTAACTCTTTAAGACCTCATTTAGGGTTTTCTTGGCAAAAATTCTGGAATAATTTGCCATTTCTTTCTCCAGCTCATTTTACAGCTGAAGAAACTGTGGCAAATAGGGTTAAGTCAATCCCAAGATCACACAACTAGTAAATGTCCAAGACTGGATTTGAACTCAAGCCTTCCTGACTCAACATCCAGTGCTCTATCTATTGTGCATCTAGCTACCATTTTTTTCTTCATATTCTAATCCTTGAAAACAGCTATCAGCCCATCCTCACTACTCTAATCTTCAGCCTAAACACTGCCAGTTTCTAAAACCAATTTTAATATGATATGGACTAAAAGATCTTCACCATCTTCATTGCTTTTCTCTCAATACTCTCCATCTAATCAGTACCTAATGTCACACTAAATCCCAACTACTGAACACAATACTAAAGATGTAATTTGAATAAGTTATCACTTCCTAATTTATGGTACCTGTACCTCTCAATATAGAGATCCAAACCACTTTGGTTTTTTTAGCTAAAATCAATGGTCTTAGTTACCATTTAACTACAATATATCTTGCCAATGACACATTACTTAGATATTTGTCCAGAAAAACTACTGTCAAAATAAGCCTTCCTCATTTTCTATTTTTGAATGTTTTGAATGTTATATTGAAATGTACATATCTATATCTAGATATAATATGTACCTTCCTATTAAATTCCACATAATTAAATTTAGCCAAATGTTATAAGTTTAGTTCTGGTCTCTGTGATCTAGTGATATTCTAAAGCAAGGATCCTGGACAGATCCCTTAGCCTGTCTACCTCAGTTTCTTCAACTATAAAATTAAGATAATAATGGCACACATGTCCCAGGATTGCTGTGAGGATCAAATGACATATTTGTATAGTGCTTAGCATAGTGCCTGGCACATAGTGGGCCTATGCAAATGATGTTGCTATTGTTACTATTATTATTTCATTAGTTATTCTTCACAGTTTGGTGTCATATGCAATCAGTAACTATGCCATCTCTGCCTTCTAACTAATTCATTGAGAAAAATAGCATAAGTTGAAACAAATAACTGGAACACTCCACTAGAGACTTCTTTCCAAAGGTCTACTTTGAGTCCAGTCATTTAATTATTCCTTAATTCATTGAATAAGGCACATTAAATGTGTGCCGGGCCATATCTATGCATCTTTTTCTACAGCAATAACATGAGCAACCTTTTTTCCTAAACACTGTTAAAAATCTAATTGGACTAATGTTCTGAATTCGCCTCATCTAGGACTTCATTAATTGTTACAAAGAATTTAATGAGGTTAATCTGTGATGACTTGTCTTACTGAAGTCACATAGGCTCTTCCTGATGACTTTTTGCTTTTCTAGATATTCACTAACTCTCCCTTTAATAAAATGTTCTAGAATTTTGTAGGAATCAAAGTAAGGTTCCCTGTCCTATAGTTTAATGACAATGTTCTTGGTTTTTAATTTAAAAAAATCTGAACAATGTATTTGTTTTTCCTCTAATCCTGTGGTTTCTTTTTTGTGTTCTACAATCTTTCAAAAATCCTTAACAATGATTGCACAATCAGGACAGCTAGTTGGTACAGTGGATAGAGTGCTGGCTTTGGAGTCAGAGGAACCTGAGTTCAAATCCATCCTCAGACACTTAATACTTATTAGCTGTGTGACCCTGGACAAGTCACTTAACCCCAATTGCTTTTTTTGCCTTTCTTTTGTTTTTGTTTTTTTAATTAAAGCTTTTTATTTTTACAACATATGTATGGGTAGTTCCCCAGCATTGATCTTTACAAAGCTTTCCATTACAACTTTTATCCCCAGTCCCCTCCCCTCCCCTAGATGGCAGGAAGTCCACTACATGTTAATAATGTTGAAATACTTGACAAGTTGTGCAAGAAAAATCCTATCTACAAGAAAAAAAAAGAAAATCAGAGAAAGGCAACACAATGCAAGCAAACCTCAATAGAGATCATGAAAATGTTATGTTGTGGTCCACATTTCACATCCCTCTCTCTGGGTGTATATGGTTTTCTTCAGTGAACAATTGGAACTGGTTTGAGACAATTCTTTGTTGCAGTGAGAGCCATGTCCATCAGAATTGATCATCATGTAATACTGTTGTTGCTGTGTGTAATGATCTCCTGGTTCTGCTCGTTTCACTCAGCATCAGTTCATGCAAGTCTCTCCAGGCCTCTCTGAAATCGTCCTGCTGGTCGTTTCTTACAGAGCAATAATATTCCATAACATTCATATACCATAATTTATTCGGCCACTCTCCTATTGATGGGCATCCATTCAGTTTCCAGTTTCTAGCCACTACAAAAAGGGCTGCCACAAACATTCTTGCACATGTGGATCCCTTTCCCTCCTCTAAGATTTCTTTGGGATATAGGACCAATAGAAACACTGCTGGGTCAAAGGGTATGCACAGTTTGATAGCTTTTTGAGCATAGCTCCAAATTGCTCTCCAGAATGGCTGGATCCGTTCACAGTTCCACCAACAATGTATTAGTGTCCCAGTTTTCCCACATCCCCTTCAACATTCATGGTTATCTTTTCCTGTCATTTTAGCCAATCTGACAGGTGTGTAGTGGTACCTCAGAGTTGTCTTAATTTGCATTTCTCTGATCAATAGTGATTTGGAGCAACTTTTCATATGACTAGAAATAGTTTTAATTTCATCATCTGAAAATTGTCTGTTCATATCCCTTGACCACTTATCTATTGAAGAGTGGCTTGAATTCTTACATATATGAGACAATTCTCTATATATTTTAGAAATGAGGCCTTTAACAGAACCATTAAATGTAAAGATGATTTCCCAATTTGATGTTTCCCTCCTAATCTTGTCTGCATTAGTTTTATTTGTACAGAAACTTTTTAACTTAATATAATCAAAATTATCTATCTGGTGTTCAATTAGGAGTTCCAGATCTTCTTTGGACATAAATTTATTCCATCTCCACAGGTCTGAGAGGTAAACTATATTACATTCCTCTAATTTGCTTACAAAATCACTCTTTATATCTAGATCTTGAACCCATTTAGATCTTATCTTGGTATGTGGTGTTAGGTATGGGTCAAGCCCTAATTTCTTCCATACTAGTTTCCAATTTTCCCAGCAGTTTTTGCCGAATAGTGAGTACTTATCCCAAAAGCTGGGGTCTTTGGGTTTATCAAATACTACATTGTTAAGGATTAGATTGTCCTGATAACCTATCCTATGCCACTGATCGACTGCTCTATTTCTTAGCCAGTACCAAATGGTTTTGATGATCGCTGCTTTATAATAGAGTTTTAGATCTGGTACAGCAAGGCCACCTTCATCTGCCTTTTTTTTTTCATTAATCCCCTTGAAATCCTTGACCTTTTGTTCTTCCAAATGAACTTTGCTACTATTTTTTCTAGATCTGTAAAATAGTTTCTTGGGAGTTTAATTGGTATGGCACTAAATAAGTAGATTAGTTTGGGTAGTATTGTCATTTTTATTATATTCGCTCGGCCTACCCATGAGCACTTAATGTTTTTCCAATTGACTAGGTCTGATTTTATTTGTGTGGAAAGTGTTTTGTAGTTTAGTTTGTATAGTTTCTGACTTTTCCTTGGCAGATAGATTCCCAAATATTTTATCCTATCATCTGTTATTTGGAATGGAATTTCTTTTTGTATCTCTTGCTGCTGAATTTTGTTGGTAATATATAAAAATGCTGATGATTTATGTGGATTAATTTTGAATCCTGCCACTTTGCTAAAGTTGTGAATTGTTTCTAGTAGTTTTTTAGTTGAGTCTCTAGGGTTCTCTAAGTATACCATCATGTCATCTGCAAAGAGTGATAATTTGGTTTCTTCATTACCTACTCTGATTCCTTTTATCTCTTTTTCTTCTCTTATTGCTAAAGCTAAGATTTCTAATACAATATTAAATAGTAATGGTGACAACGGGCAGCCTTGTTTCACTCCTGATCTTATTGGCAATGGTTTTAGTTTGTCTCCATTACATATGATGCTTGCTGATGGTTTTAAATAGATGCTACTGATCATTTTAAGGAAAAGCCCACTTATTCCTATACTCTCTAGTGTTTTTAATAGGAAAGGGTGTTGGATTTTATCAAATGCTTTTTCTGCATCTATTGAGATAATCATATGGTTTTTGTTAGTTTGTTTATTAATATAATTAATTACACTGATAGTTTTCCTAATATTGAACCAGCCCTACATCCCTGGTATAAATCCTACTTGGTCATAGTGTACTATCCTGGGGATGACTTTCTGTAATCTCATTGCTAATATATTATTTGAAATTTTTGCATCAATATTCATTAGGGAAATTGGTCTATAGTTTTCTTTCTCTGTTTTTACCCTACCTGGTTTAGCTATCAGCACCATATCAGTCTCATAGAAGGAATTTGGCAGTGTACCTTCTGTCCCTATTTTCTCAAATAGTTTGTATAGTATTGGAATAACCCCAATTGCTTTGCAAAAAAAAGAACAATGACAACATAAAAATCTGCTAGTTCTTTCCATGCTCATGTATGCAATTGATTGTTCAGATAACTTGAATTTATCTTTGTTAGATAGATGTTGTTTTACTCCTTTCCTCCCAATGGAACTATGAAGATTTACATGCCTTGGTACTTCAATATCATGAAATTTCCAGAGTTCATCTGATATCTCTTCTTCTAGGGATTGCAAAAAGATTCTTTGAACCTTAATAGTGCCTATTAATCTTCTTTTTTTCCTTGTGACATCTGCAGTTACCCACTTTTCAGACAATTTAGACTCTCTATTAAAAGATCTTTACCCATTGTCTGGAGTCCTAATGGTGCAGAGTTTTACCTCTTTTTTCCCTATATTATATTGAGTTCTCTAGTTTTGTTATCTAGATGCTGCAAGCATGGAACATGCATGTTTTCATGTTTATTTCTCTCTCTCTCTTTGTGTGTGTGTGTGTATGTATGTATAAGAGGACAGAAAGAGAAAGTGGGCAGTAAATAAATTGGAAAGATTCATAAGAGAGGAACAGCTTGTCTTTCTCTGCCCTTAGCAAAGCAAAGAAGCTGTAGGGCAATGAGTAAGAGATACTATGGAAGTCATCAGAGGCAACCTCCCACCTACCAATGAACTTACTTCTTCTGCAAATAGCTTCCTACCTGGAGCTAAAAGATGGGAAGGAAGGAAAAATGGCTTAATTACATTAAGGGTGATAAGGAAAAAGCAGAGAAGGACCAATGATGGCTCAGAGTTCTGCTAATGGAATTTAGAACCTTTCATCTAGATGTGGCTGGTGTGACTTGCAGTCTGAGTAGATTAGGACCAAATGCTATTACCATCTGGTGTCTGCTGACTGGCTGAAGGAGAGAAGAGTCAGTGGGAGATGCTTTTCTGCCTTCTGTCTGTTCTGTGTACTTTCTCAAAAAAAAAAGATATTGTTAGTTAAGGTCATGATTTTGGGGAAAGGCAGGTGAATGGATGAGTATCTGCCTTTTACTCCGAGCTAAGATGATTTGGTATGATTTTGAGACCCTGTTGAAGAAACTGAGATTGTCCTTTTGACAGAACATTAAAGATAATCCCTGAATGCCTTTAAAGATTAAGATGGGGAAGAAAACACTCACTATGTCACTCCCCTACTCAAGAAACTTCCCTGATCCTCAGTGGCCTCTAAGATAAAAGGTAAATTACTCAGAGTTTCATTTAAAGTCCTTTATAGTTTGACTCTATGATGATTGCATATCACTTCCTTTCATGAACACTACATTTCAGCCAATCTGATGGGCTCATTCTCCTCCAAACTCAGTTCTTCATTTCCCACTTCTTTTCCTCATGTAGATTATTCTCCATGGAATGCATTCTCTTCTTATCTCTACCTCTTAGAATCCTTGCTTACTTCTATGCTTAGCTCAGGCCTTTTTTCCCCACAGAAAGCCTTTCCTGGTTCCCTTAGTTGATAGTACTCTTTCCTCTTCAGATTATCATGGATAAATTTGTCTGTTTACATCCTATGCCCCTCTCTTCCAATAAGCTCTTTGAGGACAGTGACTATGCTTTATAATACTCATGCCTCTTAGAACAAGGTTTTGCTATATTCATATGGATGGATGCCAGGTAGAGCTTGTCCAACAACCTGGATATCTGAGAGACACCACAAATGAATAAAGGACTGGGGCACAAGTTGTAAAGGAAGAGGAGAGCTGGTTGAATTTTTTTTTTTTTTTTTTTTTTGCTTTTTGCGGAGCCAATTGAGGTTAAGTGACTTGCCCAGGGTCACATAGCTAGGGAATGTTAAGTGCCTGAGACCACATTTGAACTCAGGTCCTCCTGACTTCAGGGCTGGTGCTTTATCCACTGTACCACCTAGCTGCCCCAGGTGCATTGTTTTTAAGAAACATAAAAGCACTTTATCTGACCCCAAACTTCCCTAAAGAGCAAAGGCCCAACTCTTCTATATGGACATTTTCTCTGATATTTCTATATGGCAGTAAGAAATAGAACACTATCTCCTCTGAAGAAATATAAGTGGATTATCATGCAGAGAGAGACATGACAGCTGTGAACAGGCTGCCATATATATAGTCAAAAAAATGCTCCAGAGGAAAACAGGAGTAAATGATATCATCAAAGAATTATATGGGGTGATCCTATGACAAGAGCGAAGGATGACAGGTGGACTACCAGAGTGCCTCACTGGTTCTTTGTGATGTCAAGATAGAGCAAAGAAAGTTTTGGGTGCATTGGGTAGGTATCTATAGTGAAATATTGAGAGGACATGGATGACAATTGGAAAAAAAGGGCAGGAATCAAGAGCAAAAGAACCAAGAGAAACTTGTATATAATAATAGTAATATTGTTTTAAGAACAATAAATTATTTTGAATATTATAAATATCCAAATTAATTATAAAGGACATATGAAGAGAGATACTATCTGTATCCAGAGAAAGAACTGATAAGTAAAAGTATGTATAGAATGATTTTCATATATAGGCATACGGACATGTGTGTGTGTGTGTGTGTGTGTGTGTGTGTGTGTGTGATGTTAGTCATCTCTGGGGGGAAAGGGAAGAAAATATTTTTTAAAAAAGAAATATATATGATAATTTTGTTGTAAATTTGTTGCATATTTAAAAGGAATAGCAGATTTGCAGTTTCATGTACAAACATCTTTTTATTATGTTTTGGAAATACTTGTTTTATTCCGTGAATTAAAAATAAAATAATTAAAAAATATATTCACACAGGGGCAGCTAGGTTGCATAGTGGTTAGAGCACCAGCCCTGACATCATGAATACCTGAATTCAAATTTGGTCTCAGACACTTCATACTTCCTGGCTGTGTGACCCCGGGCAAGTCACTTAACCCCAATTGCTTCAGAAAAAAAATCGCATAGATCACAACCTATTAGAATAACTTATAAAGAAGGGTTTAGGGTTTACTGGTGTTCATTTATTATATTATTAGTCTTAATTTGGTTAAATGATATATCAAAATTATTAAAAAAATAAGAATGGGTCAGCATGAATGGGCTGCTACCTGAATCATTGGAGGACTCATACAATTTGATTAAGTCACAGATCCATTAGAATATTTAATAAACATACTTTAGTTGAATTGGTTGAGAGTATAAGAATGGACATGTCATAGTCTCATTTTTAAGGCAGAAATGACTAAAACAGGACTTGAATCCATGGTTTGCTTTTCAAAGAGACAACTTGGACAGGGGGGAGAGGAAGGAACTTGTGAGCTTTAGTCCCACTGTGCTGATAACTCATTGTGTGATCTCTCTGGGCCTCAGGGTTTTACTGCTCTGAGATGCGGAGAATGAAGTCAACCTTCCAAGAAGGAATATTTAATGATAAGTGTTCCTTATTATAATGATTACATTCTAATGCATGATGGAAAAATTGTTTATTTTTCTTTATATCTTCAATTTTTACCACAGTACCTGAGACACAGTAGGTATTTAATAAATGCTTCTTGACTAATATACTCAATTGCTACCTAGATACTGATTAGAAGATAAAATCTGAAACTTTAAAACTCAGTCATTTAATATCTATAGGATTCACATAACAGTTACCCCTTAATTGAGCTCTGAAATAGCCTTCATGCTTATGAGTGTGTATGTGTGTGAAATACTCTATATATTCCTTAAGAAGTCATTTGAAGCCTTTGCTTAGTAAGCCTCTTTATGACTTTTTATTGTAAACACTATAAATTACATAAAAGTACTGCTTTTTCCATCTAATATACATTATATGGTTGCTATTAAGGTCATTAAAATGATTCTTATGTTAAACTATACCACAATGCATTGTTCCACTGTGGATCTCATGTTTCCTGCTGTTATGCAGGTAGTTCTCAAGTGATGTCTTTGTAATGGCCAAGGTCCAAAGCTTCCCACGGAGGAGACATTTCTACATATCCAAGAAATATTAATGTATTTTTAATTTGTGTGGTTTTTTTTTAGTCAACAAGTATTTATTAAATTTCAACTATGTATCAGTCAGTGGAAACTAAAAAAGGAAATAATCCCTGCCCTCATGGTGATTACATTTTATTGGAGAGAGACATGTATCCCAGATAAGTATACTGGGATAAGTTTGCAGCATATATACACAAACACATGTATGTATACACATGTATACACATCATGTATATACATATATGTGTGTATTGTGCATGTGTGTATGTATGTAGATTCAAGGACCAGACGTGATTTCATTGGTATAAAGAACTTCTACCCATGTTGTTCAGTCATTTTCAGTTGTCACCAGTTCCATGTGACCCTATTTAGGGTTTTCTTGGCAAAGATACTGGACTGTTTTGCCATTTCCTTCTCTAGCTCATTTTACAAATGAGGAAATTGAGGCAAACAGGATTTAGTGGCTTGCCCAGGGTCACAGAACTAGTCAGTATTTGAATTTGAACTCAGGAAAATGAATCTTCCTGACTCAAGGTCCCAATCTCTAGGTTCTAGACCACACACCTGTCCAACTCTACCAATTCAATTCAGCAACTTATAATTTTAGAATTGCCTAGAACATTGACAGGTTAAATAAACTTGCCTAGCATCAGTCATCTAATATATGCTAAAAGTGGGAATTGAACCCAGAGTTTCCTGGATTCAAGGCTCACTCTCTGTATAAAATCCATGCACAATAATTAGAGGGGAAGAGAGACTTTTCCAAGATCTTTGCTCCCTCTAATACTAGATTTAAAGTCATGAAGACATGGGTCCAAGAACCTCCTCTGACACTGTTTAGCTGTGTGAACTGAGCAAATCAATTAATTTCTCTGTGGTTCAGAGATTAAAGAAATTTTAAAAGAAAAGGGTTGGATCTCTTTTCTTCCCATATCTCCTTAGCTCTAAATCTAAATCTATAATCCTATGCTCTTACTGATCATCGGATTATGTTATACATGCATACATAAACACATGCATATAACATATCATTTATTTCATGGAATATTTGTATATATGTGTGTATTATGTACATGTATGAATACATGTGAGTGTGCATATAATATATAATGTTTTATATATGTTGGGTTTTTTTGTCCTTCATTCTCAAATGAAAGCCATCAGGGAAGAGATCATGCAAGTGAATTGGATATAAGTGAGGGAAGCAAGGCTGGGCAAAGTCACCTGTCTCACTTTCCCTTCCACAGACATCTCAGTCCTGTGGCAAAATATAGGTCAAGAAGCCTGGAGAGGACCCTGGATGAAATGGGAGACTTTGACCTTTTTAATCTAAGGTCTTCAAAAGGTCCCAGTTTGACTGAGGCTGCAATTAGAGCAGAAAATCGAAGCCCTTTCTAATAATTTGGGGAAAGCACTAATCACTATTGATCAGAGAAATGCAAATTAAGACAACTCTGAGATACCACTTCACACTTCTTAGATTGACTAAGAAGACAGAAAAAAATAATGATAAATGTGGGAGGAGGTGTGGGAAAATTGGGACATTAATACATTGCTGGTGAAGTTGTGAACTGATCCAACCATTCTGGAGAAAGATTTGGAACTCTCCCCAAAGGGCTATCACATTCTGTTTGCCCTTTGATCTAGCAGTGTCTCTGCTGGGTCTAGATATAATTTCTGACTCCTCAATTCTACTAAGCTTCCATATTTACTCTCAAAAAAAGACTTTTACCCAAGCCATAATATTCCATCCTAGCCTGCCTGAATTGGGGTCATGGAGATTTGGTAGCCATATTTGATTACCTGATGTTAACTGCAGCTTTTGGAGACTGCCTGGGCCCACTCTGTGGAAAAGTAGCAATATGTCTCTGCAGATGTCATCCATGTCTAGCAGTTGGCACATGAAGCTATGCCCTTCGGATGGTGAGGTTGGTCAGTATTTTGGAATCGGAACTTTGAGAGTTCCTGGCTTTGCCTCTGCCCGGTCATTTCTCCAAGCTGCACATTGGGAATGCAGTAAACAAATTTGCTCTCCTGTCAGAAATCAGGCAGCTGGTATTCATAACAGAGGACACTGAGACATTTAGCAAAAAGGCAGGAGGGGTCTCAGTGCTAGTCCTAGTAGGGTTTCATCAGTCACTTCCCAATTCATTAAGACTCTTAGCATATGATGATCTTTCACATAGTAACACTGATTTATTTTATGCAGGTAACAGGTCTTCTTCTTCAAGACCTGCCCTTGTCAAAATTGTGAAATAGCTGTCTTACCACTGTCCTCAGGTGCTCTCAGACTGACTACTGACTGGCCAAGGCTTTTCACTAGAGTATCTGACACCCCTTGCCTTGGCCCCTTCCTTCACTTTTCCATACACCTTCTTCCCCAGTAAAACTTACTCTGCCAAGAAAAAATAAACCACAACAAAATCAACAACTAGATTCCTGATCTTCATAATTTTAATATTTATTTCACCTTGGACCTTCTGTTCTTATTGTATAGTTGTATTCAGACCATATGCTAATATGTTAGTTATCCAAACTGGATAACTAGCCAATGCTCAAACTGGGGGTTCCGTGTCCAGGCTCTGGGCATCTATACAAGCTGTCACCCATGCTTAGAATGCATTACTTTCCTGTCTTTGTTTCTCATAATCTTAGTCTTCCTTCAAAGTCGAGGTGCCATCTCTTCTGAAAAGCCTTCCAGATCCTTGGAATGGTTGATGCTCTTCTATTTTATTTGTCTCATATTTAATTAAGTATATATTGTTTTCTCTTCTTCCCAAATTTTTTAGCAGAGAGACTAGTTTATGCAAAAAAAAAAGAAAAGAAGGGAAGGGAAAGCACACTTGTTGATTTCTTGATCATCCATTTTTTTAGAAATGGAAAAGGAAATGTCTTATTTTTGTAAGACATTTCGGGAACACAAGGCAAAGAGACAGAAAGTTGAGGAGTTCAGACAAATGTCTAATGTCATCTTGTTCAAAAACTTTTAGGCTGTTACCATGGTGGATAGGATAAACTTCTAGTTATTTAGTTTGCCATGTAAAGTCTTCCCCAAACTCCAGTATATCAGTTCAACTTATTTCATGCTGTCCTCTCTTATAAACCCTAAATTCAGGCAAACTGGATAACTAGCCAATGCTCAAATTGGGGGTTCCATATTCAGGTTCTGGGCAGCTACACAAGCTGTCACCCATGCCTAGAATGCATTACTTTTCTCTCTCTATTTCTCACAATCTTAATCTTCCTTCAAAGTTGAGGTGCCATCTTTTCGAAAAAGCCTTTCCAGATCCTTGCAATGGTTGATGCTCTTCCTTCTATTTTATTTGTCTCATATTTAATTAAGTATATATTGTTTTCTCTTCTTCCCATAATCTTTAGCATAGACTAGTTTATCTTTATATCCTCAGCTTCTTGCACACTTCCTTGAACATAATAACCTTAATAAATGTTTGTTGATTTGAATGGAATATAATCAACTAATTGGAGCTTACATGTCAATGACTGATAAGGACTTAAAGTGTTTTACTCTCTTGTCCAAGAACTCTTGTATTTTAGCTATCAGATGATATACCCAGCTAGAAGAATAAATTATCTCAAAATTTTGGCTCCCAAAACACAACTAATAGGCAAAGGAGAATCTTTTTCAGACCCAGCATACTATTACAATCACACAACAAAAGCTGGAAGATCTGCTTTGCATGCTGCCCATGTCTTAGTCACTAGGGTTAAAACAAAGTAGCTCAGAATCTAAAGACAAATAATAGTATACTGGAAAATAGTAGAGCCATACAATTTGATTGGATAGCCATTTGTATACCAAGGGATTGTCATTTTCATCTGTCAAATGGAGATAATGAAATTGGAACCACAAAAGCCTCATGGTTATTGGGAGGATAGCTTTTAAAAAGTATAATGTGAATATAAACTCTCATTGGTCCTCCACTAAAGTCCTCATCGTGGGGTCTCTTGGGGCTATGCATGTGATTTTGAGTTCTTATGTGACATAACAAAAGCAATAACCCATAGAAAATTCTGTCAAACTAGAAAGATAATGAGTGTGGATCCAGCAATGTACAGGTAGTATGACATCAGAGAATCAGTCCAGCTCCGTTCAGAAAAGCTCATCACCAGAAGGCTGGCCACCAGACATGATATTTTTGGCTATAGCATTTCATTAAGCTGCCTACTAAGAAGTGGAGCGGCTATAATAATTATTGGTTGAGGGATCTTCCTTCTGGGTATGAAACTATGGTGCCCTAAAGTATTATTATTATGGCTATCTCACTGCCAAAGACTAAACTCCTAAATTCTCTTTGCCAAATTGTTGCCTTGGGATGGAAGGACTGCCTAGAACACAATCACAAAACTTAATCAGATGGGATGCATCAAGGCCAACCAACTTTCCTTGGGATAAATGTGGTCTGAGAGTTCACATAGCCTTGGGGCTCAGATTGTCTTTTTTCTAAAGCACAGTGTCAATAATATGGAAATGAATTTCATCCTTGGCTTCAGGATGGTTATTGCCCAATAATTAGAAACAAGCTGCAATTAGGCTGGAGTTGGGTGGTATTTAGAAAGTAATGGCTTTGTAGTTACTATGTAATTAAAGAGTAATGATTAGTGATTATATGACTGGCCCTGTGATTTAAAATGATATCATTAGAACCTGCCTCCCATTCATTATAACACTATAATAAAAATGAGTTTTAATGAAAAAAACATAAATCCAATAAGCAGCTTTTAGGCTTTTTCCTCTTCATACTTGTTTCCACTGTGCTTCCTGGGCACACTTGGATATACACTGGTAGCTGCTTAGATGCTTTTGTTCTCTATCATTAAAATGCAGTTATCTTTAGATAACTAGGAAATTCAAAGAGGAAACCATTCCCTCTCCTTCTAGAGCTTGAGGGACCTGGCAGAGTAGGGCAGCCATTCTAACTCAAGGGAAGGTTTACAGAAGGACAAACAAGTAACTACTATTGGCAAGAGGGATAGATCCCAGAGAGTAGAATCCCAGGGGTAGAATCTCAGATTGGGTAGAGTTGGAGTTGGATCATCAGAGGGAAGAAATCTCAATACTAGGGTATATTTTGTTGGTAAACCCAGAGGAAAGAACTCTTCATTGAATTCTAGTCTTACCCACTGTGCTTGTTGGGGAGGTACTGGACTAGACATACAGATTCATTTCAAAGAGATAATCTTGGATGGACACCCACATGCCTCTTTGATTTTTCCATCTGGCTGTTCATTAGTATACAGCTGTACCCCTCTGGTCTCAATGCTCTGCTAGGTTAATGATGGCAAAGCAACTTCCCCTGAGGCTAGTGAGGGCATTGGTTCCAAGAATGCTGCCCAGGCTTGATGTGAAACCTGAGCAGATTTCTGTGAGTGAGCTGCATGTGCCCTCAGCTCTTAGATTCAGAAATCATTAAATCTGGAAGGGAGTTTAGAGGGCATCTAGCCCAGCTCCTTCATCTTATCAATGAGGACACTGAGATTCAGAAAGAAGGGAATTGTGAGTATAGGATTCTTTTTACTGCACCACATTTCTACCTTCCCAGATCCTGTCCTCTGCATTTCTTTCTATGATTGCCCACCCCACTAGTATTCACTTGTCCCCTACTTTTCAAGAAAACCAGTTACCCTACTCAATAGTGATAACAACTTGACAGAAACTATATGAGCTGTCCCCCCCCCAAACAACAACAACAAACAATCCTTGTCAAGATAATTTACAATGGAAAGGTGTAACTCCTCTGAATCTAGTGGCTCCAATTCTGTCCTGTGTCTACAGTTTTCCTGTTTGATGTTTATTCCATGGACACATTCTTTCCTATGTTGCTGCCCTCTCTTTCCTGGGCATCTCAGTGCCCCCTAAGTATCCCAAGTGACACAATTATCACAATTACTTGGTTTTCCTCTATACTTACTTCCAAGCTGTAACTCTCCTGTTCTGGGAGAGAGTGATCTTAAGAATCACACAATGATAGACATTTTAAGTTGAAAGGAGCCTAAGGGATCATCCAATTCAACTCCCTCATTTTGCAGATGAGGAAACTGAGTTCCAGAGAGGCAAAGCACTTATTAGAAGGCAAGTACTGGAATGAATGATAGACAGTTTAATGTATTAATCTTTTAAGTGATACTTCCTTTTTTAAAGAAAAAGTATCCTATTAGCCAGACAAGAACCAATCTATTTTAGGCCTCAGGAACTATGTGAGGTTTCTGAAATTATACAGCATAGGCTTAAGTCTATTCTGCCTATAGGGAAAACTAGCCCTGCCTGCAGGTTACTTGTGGCTCTTCTTACTCATTCATCCAACTGGGGCCCTTGGGAAGACTTTCTGGCTCTGGCTGTCATAATTACAGAGATCCTATGAAGGCTAGATGGGGAAAATTTGCCAACTTATTTTTTTAAATGGTCTTCCTTTGCTTCCCAATGGTAATAGAGGCAATTCAACCTAAGTTCCTTGACACTGGGAACTATTTCACCTTTGCTTTTGCATCTCCAGTGCTCAGCAAAGTATTTGGCACTTATAAGATACTGAAGAAACATAGGTGGGTTAATTAGTTGGTAGGGTAGAAATTGGTGGAAAGAAAACTAGGGATGGACTCGGGCAAATTGGGACTGAATTCCATCTCTAACACTTGCTGTCTAATCATGAAAAAGTCCCTTGACTTCTCCAAACTTCTATTTACTCTTCTATAGAATGGGGATAATACCACCTTTACACCAATCTCTCTACCACAAAGCTGCCAAGCTGATATGACTTTGTCTTTTTTTTCTGTCATAAACTCTAGTGGCTCCTTATAACTTCTAGGTCAAGTACAAAGCCTTGTACTACTTTTCCAGATTTTTTATATGTTATTCCCATACATGTCCTCTTCTGTCCAGTCAAAATTATCTTTCTTTCTGTTCTTCAAAAAAGATCCTGAAAACTGGCAAGGGGAGAATGGGAGGGGTCGGGAATGTTTATAACAAGTTTGTAGCAATTCTCAAATATGTAGAGAATTGAGTCAAATTTATAATACCATATATAAATTATATATATCTATATCTCTCTCTAAATATATATATATATATATATATATAAGAATTCCTCAATTAATAAATGATCAAATGATATGAATATGTAGTTTTCAGAGAAAAAATTGAGAACTCTCTATAGTCATGTGAAAAAATACTCTAAATCACTATTAATTAGAGAAATGCAAATTAAACTCTGAGATGCTACTTGACACCTATCACATTGTCTAATATGACAGAAAAGAAAAATGACAAATGTTGGAAGGAATGCAGGAAAATTTTGACATACGTACTGTTGGTGGAGTTGTGAACTAATTTAACCATTCTGGAAGCAATTTGGAACTATGCCCAAAGAGCTGTGGATTGTGACTCATTTCCACTACTAGATCTGCAATCCAAAGAGTTAAAAAGGGAAAAAAATATATATATATATACATATATGCATACATACATATATGTATATATGCATACACAAAAATATTTATAGCAACTCTTTTTTTGTAGTGACAAAGAACTGGAAATTGAAGTGTGGAATGGTTGAATGAGTTGTGCAATGTGATTGTGACGAAGTCCTATTATGCAATTAAAAAATGAGCAGGATACTTTAAAAACCTGGAAAGATTTATATTAACTGATGCAAAGTGAAGTGAACAGAATTAGAAGAACATTGTACACACTAATAACAATATTATATAATAATCAACTATGAATGTCTTAACTATTCTCATCAATACAAAGATCTAAGACAATTTCAAAAAATCTATATCTCCCTCCAAAGAGAGAACTGATGGAGTCTGAATATAGATCAAAACATACTATTTTTGCTTTCTTAATTTTTGTGTTTATTTTTGATCTGTGTTTTCTTTCACAACATGACTAATATGGAAAGATGTTTTGCATGATTTTACATGTATAATCTACATCAAATTGCTTTCCTGCTCAATGAGGGATAAAGGGAAGGAGGGACAGAATTTGGAACCCAAATTTTTTAAAAAGAATTAGATGTAAAAAATTACATTTTTACATGCAATTGGGGAAAATATTTTTAAAAATAAGGTGTTCTGTCTTCCATCTCCAAGATTGCCCTGACTGTCCCCTTGCCTAGAAAAAGAAGTCTTCCTTACCACTATCTCTTAGAAAATCTAATTTCCTTCAAAATGTAGCTCAAACATTAATTCCTCTAAGAGGTTGTTCCTGATGCCTCCATTTATTAATGTTCCCCCTTCATTTTGCTTTGTTTTTTTTAAATATATTTTCTATATATTAATTTTGTATATGCTTATATGGATATATGGATATCTCCCTGTGTAGAAACAAACTCCTTGAGGAAAGTTCTATTTTTTTTTGTCTTTGTGCTAGTCACTATTCTAACTATTAAATATACAAAGTGGTGTTTAATAAATGCTTATTCATTGATTAAGATCTTCCAGTCAGCTACTACTTTGAGGTGTGGTAATATTTAATAATACAGATGTGACCTATGAAGTGAATCAAATTAAGCCATAACTAGTTACTAATATCTAAGCCCAAAATAATTGATTAGATTAATTTTATCCAAATTTTGGGTCTTGAGTAAGAGGCTGCAGTAAAATGAGTCTATGAGGTCTCTGAAAGTCTCTGGAGTAAAGGATTTGTCAGTGAGGGGAGAGGCTGAAGATATGGGGGCCATTAGGTAGTACTCAGGAGGGCTAGAAAGACTGAGGAAAAGGAGGATAGTCTCTAATTTATATTGGTGCTGGGGATGAAATCAACAAGAATCACCAATTCATTTAGTTTGTATATTAGACCCCACTCAGAGTTTCCCGTGGCTTCTGGCTACTATCAAGGTCAAATCATATGAGAATATATATCTGTGGGACTCTACAGAAAACAAAAAAGAAATCTCATTTTCTCTCAAATTTAATTTTACTGGGTTCTCAGAGAGTTTGATCCTATCACAGCCGCAGCGTAATAGCCCAGCTTGAGTGGATCAGATTGGATTTTCGATTTTGTCCCCAGCACTCCCACGTGGTTAAAGAGCCAGCCTGGGCTGTCTGTAGTGAACTGATGGGAGATAGAGAAAGGGCCATGACTGTGACATGGGGGACAATGATTGAGATAGAGTGTTCTCCTTTCCATCTCTACTGACTGATCTTGTCAGGACAACACTATTACATGTAGTCTGTAGGATTGGAAAATCTCTTTCAGACCAGACTAAGACATTTCTGTCCCAAGCTTCCTAGATGGTGTACTCGTTTTGTGATCTCTGGAAAACATTATAATCTTAGCACCCCCTCGCTCCCTGCTAACCCGTACTCCTTAATTCCTGATCTTGGGAGAGGGCAATATCATAATCATTCTAACTATGAACATATGGTGCCAGAGAGCATAGCCTATAGGTTTCTGGTCAATACTCAACAATACATTTTAAAATAGAGTTCCTAGAGAAGAATGTCTAACTGATAAAACCAGGAAAACACTAGTTTCCTGAGGGCAGAGATTTTAGTTTTTTCTTTGTATTTCCAATGCCTAGCACTCCTATCCTTGGAGAAGGGAATCCTTATAGGGAATCCTGGAAAAGAACCATATTCCAGCAATGTAGATCAGCACAATTTACAATCTTAGAGAGTTTTTGGTTTTAGCTTAACTAATTTGCTCAGAGTCTCATAGTCAGTCTGTCAAAAGTAAGACTTGAACCTAGGTCTCTTTCACTTAGACTAACTCTATACAGAACAAGGCAACAGGTATTCATTAAAAATTTATTATGTGTTAGAAACTGTGCTTAATTTTAGAAATACAATTATAAGAAAAAAAAAAGCTATAGTTCCTCCTTTCTCCCTCTCCCCATAAAGAGCTCACATTCTAAGGGGAAATGTTTTTGTTTGTTCGCTTGCTTTTTTTTTTTTAAAGGGAAAGAGAAGGCATCCACAAAGGGGTGTGAGACAACTAGAGTGAGAAGGAAGTATAGGAGGGAAATATAATAGTGGGTCTAAGCCCAGGTGTATCTTGTTAAACAACTTTTAACAATTGGCTTTTTAACAATTGGCTCTTGCAGGGGTAGGGTAATACAATTACCACATACATTTAAGTTTACTTTTTATTTTTTATATTTTCCTTAATTACTTTCCTAAATCTAGATAATTAACACAATAATAAATCAAGTCCTGATTTAGTATTTGCTGATTGCTCAGGTATAAATACTCACAATGAAAATTTCACAATTGACTCTAGCTCCAGGCACCCCTACTTGTGCTTCTTGCCCCAAATAGAGGCCGTACAAGGAATCCACTAATGGAAGAAGGGGACTAGTAAATCCCCTGGAATTGAAGCAAACTCTGGCATGAGAATAGATCTCTTCACCCACCCTCCATTTGAAGAATTGGCCTAGATCAAATATTTTTTATTCTCCTCCTAGCTGGGCTTCTGACTCTTTGGAGTTACAGCTGTCACTATATATATATATGTGTGTGTGTGTGTGTGTGTGTGTGTGTGTGTGTGTGTGTATACATATATGTGCATACATATACATATGCATGTATGTATATATGTATATATATCAGATATGTATATATTTATCAGATGTATATATATATATATATATTTATACACATACCCACGTATATATCACTCTGCAGATTTCCCCTACCCATCTCAATCCTTGTCTTCTCCCATTAGAATGCAAGCTCATTAAAGAGAATTTTTAGAACTTAGCACACTAGTTGGCACTTGGGGAGTGCTTAATAAAAGCTTGCCACCGACCTGCTTGCCTCTGATGGGAGGCATTTCTCCTGGACTGGGAACATGCCTACCGGTACCCTGTTGAGATTTGGGAGACAGCTTCTCTTGGAGATGCTGCCCCTCCATGTGGAACTCTGATTTTGTTCCTTATCAGCTTTGAGAAGACAGACCATGTGCCCCTCTCTGGGTGTATCTGTGTGGATGGCGGAAGGAGGAGGAGAGGCGCATGTCCATGTGGTTTCTCCCCCAAGAGCAGCTGATGGATGATTTATGCCAGAATTACATGGCAGAGAAGAGCATGTGCTTTCAGTCAGCCTAAGAGGAAACCTATGTCCATGGACAGCTTCCTCCCTCCAGGAAACAATCTGGCAAATCTTGACAAAAGCATATTATGAGCTTCATGTACTTAGGACCCCTTTGGTCTGGGAATTGAGTTCCTGAACCTCAAGTCTCTCACTTCCATCTGCTTTTCTCTTTCTTATCCTAAATGCTAGTCTGAGGCTAGAGACATGAGAATGAAGTCTCTTGGCTCAAGAGCCCATGATAGCAGCCAGTGCACCAAAAGGATAATACACTGGACATGGATTCAGGAAGCTATGAGTTCAAATTCAGCTTCAGACACTTACTAGCTGCATGACTCTGAGCGAGTCACATAACCTCTGCTTGCCTCAGTTTCCTCATCTGTAAAATGGGGATAACCTCTAGCTCCCAGGATTATAATGAAAATGAGCTGTGATAAATTTTGTGAAGCATTTTGCCAACTTTAAAGCTCTATCTAAATGATCATTATTATTATTTCCACTCACATCGAGAGAGTGTTTCAGTTTTGGGAATTTTCTTGTAGGTAACTCCAAATTCAAGAACTTCTGAATTTGAGAGGTTAAGTACCAAATCTTCTAGGAAGAAGATTTTCTGATTCAGTGTAATTGTTGAAGAAAAAAGAGGATAAAAAAGAAGAGGACAGGGTATTTGAATGGGATAGACTCAATGGGAAGGAGATTGCTCCTTCAGTGTCCTCTGAAAGATGTTTTCATTGGAACAATCTAAACCAGTGAGTGGATTCCAGTGTCTTGGAATGGCTATGTGAGTTTGGGGAAATGGACTCACTGAAATGTTAGTGGGTTCAGCACTTAAGATACTATTTAAATGCTTTATGTGTTTCTCTATATAATTATGGTCTCTTATGAGTCTTCTATCTTCTGTATTTGTTATATGTAAAATAAAGATTCTCTGAAATCTCATATTGCACCTTGAGCTTATATGAGTCAGACATCTTTTATCCATGTTTGGGGAAACCTGGACATGAGTGATGGCTACATATTCAAATATTCCAATGGATCTGAAATCTCATCTATTTGGATGCTTCCTCCCAGGGATGCAGGTAACAGCTTATCCGTGCCTTCCTGTCCTGGGTTACTTCTGCCCATGTCTTCCTATAAGCTCGCCACAAGGGATCTGCCCAATCTCAGAAAACTGAGCCCTCCCTCAGTTTCTCCTGACATCTCAAAGGATACCAGCAGAGTACTTGGTTCATCAACCTGTCATCCCTCACCAATCTAATATACTGGATAGTCTAGGACTAACTGAGATTTCACAGGTGGAGTAACAAAACTGAGAGAGAAGATGATCCAAGAATCAGACCTCATCCATGTGATCCCAAAGAGCTGCTGGTAGGCCTTGAATCATTGGTGCCATAAATAATAGCTATAACAATGCTAGTGGAAAGGCTGATTAAAAAAAAGGTGCAAAATAGACCCATCATAAGTGAGCTTGGATCCAGAAAAAAAAATATGAGAAAATGTAACTCCCATGTTTTACTGAGGAGGCAAGGGATCACGTGTGCATTATGACATATGCTTTAAATTGAGGTTAATATATCAGTTAGTTTGCTCATTTTTTTTTAATTTTTGACACAAATTTCATGAAGTAGCCTATGGGGAGAAGTCTATAGTTGGGAATGATTATGACATATAACCAAAGGATATCAATAAAACTTATTTTAAATAGAAAAGAAATGGCAGAAAAAAATTATCTTCACTGAAGGAATATTTTGACTTCTGTAGTTCACAAGCCATTCATTGGATTCAATTGATATCTGTTGAGGCTTCTTCAAATCTCAAGAGCATCTGAACTATAGCATCCCTTCAGCTTCCTGGAATTAGCTCCCAGGGACATCACATATAGGTTCTGTTGTTTATGGTCTGATGTCTATAGGATCCTGAAATGTGAATACTACAAATCAAAGGTTCCTTCCAGGTTATAGTACTACACTACTAAAATTAGATGAGTTAAAGGTGATAGGTCTTTCTAGGTAGAGAGAAGGGAGGGTGAGTAGTAAAAAGGTCCCTGTCCAATTTGCTGATCTTTTCTCCAGACTGAAGAGAAAGTTGAACAAAAGCACTTGGGTTCTTAAATCTGGAACTGGAAAGGATCTTATAAATCATCTAATGTAATCCTCTCATTTTACAAATGAAGCAACTGAGTCCCAGAGAGGTTGGATCAGATGACTTCCTCAGAGTTGCATATGGCAAATAGCAGGTCTAAACATGAAATTCAGATCCAATGATGTCAAGCTCAGCTCTTTTTCTGTAATAACAGACCCACAAATCTTAGGGTGAAGGTAAGTGGGGGTAACCATCCTGAGAATCATTAAATAAAAACTTATTTTTGAAATAATACTGCATTATACATTTGATGAAAGCAAGTAGGAATATATTTACAATATGTATATTTGTGTATCTCTATACATGAATACATAAATATACCTACACATGCACATTATATATATATGTACATATATATATACACATATATTTATAAATATATTTTCTTTTTAAAACTGCATTGCAGTTTTAAATTTAGAAATCATAGGAAATAAATAAAGCACAAGGTAAATGCTATATTAATCAATAGCTTCATTAGCCAATAGTTAATTGTTGATAATAATAGCTAATATTTACATAGCATTTTTATGTGCCAGGTCTAGTTTTAAGTATTTTACAATTATCTGATTTGATCTTCACATACGTACTGTTATCACTATTTTACAGGTGAGGAAACTGAGGCAAACATCAATTAAATAACTTGCCCAGAGTCACACAGCTAAGCTGATATCTGAGCTCAGTTTGGAACTCAGGTCTTCTTACTATCTCTGCCTCCTTTCTCTCTTGCTTGCTCTCTCTTCCTCCTGTATGACCCCTTAATGTCTCTCTTCTCTGTCCCTTTGTCTGTCTTTCTATCTCTATCTTCTCCTTTCTCTTGTCCCTCTCCTCTCTTCCCTTTTCCATCTCTCCTTCTCCATTTCCTCTCCTTCTCCATTGTTTCCTCCCCCTACCTCTCTCTTTGGTTCTCCTTCCTCATCCTCTGCAGAAGGATGCTGGGTTCAGCTCCATATTGCTTGCACCTCCTCAGATGCTTAAGAGATCGTGTTCCCATTGTTGCATTTAGCTTCACTGTCAGACTTTCTTTTAATGAATAAAACACAACCTTTATAGCTGTCAGGATTATTTCACACTGAATTTGCTTGTACTCCTAACTCTGTGAGCCTGACTGGGCCTCTCACAGATCTTGGGTTTTGCTAGCAAAGCAAAACTATTCAGTATAATTCCATAATAAGCTGCCTGTCTCTGCCCTGGGTCAGAAAGTGTGAGGGCCCTTGTATAGTCCATTGATACCTATAAACTCTTTTCTGGCCATTCTGGAGAGAAAAGGAAGGATGGGAGAAGATTAATTCCAGTGACTAGGAACATGAATAGATAAAGAATATGAATTAAAAGCTCTCAAAAGATTTGGAAACTATGAATAAACAAATGAAAGATCACTCTAAATTTCTAATGGCATAATGAATAGAATGCTGGATTTGGATTCAAATCCTGATCTGCCTGACTTCAATCTCAACTTGCCAGTGGGCAAGCTCAGGAAAGCTCATATGACCTCCCTGGGCCTTGATTTCCTCATCTATAAAATAAAGGAGTTGGATTCTAAGTCCTCTCAGATCTCTTTTAGCTCTAAATTGATGATCTTATTATAAGAGAAATGCAAATTAAAACAACTGTGAGGTTGTTTTAGCAGATTGGCAAAGATGATAAAAATGGAAATAATTAAGGCTAGAAGGACTCTGGGAAGTCAGGCACACTAGCACACAGTAGCTAGAGTTGTGAATTGGTCCAATCATTCTGAAAAGCCATTTGCAATTAGGATAAACAGGTGATTGAAGCATTTGTATCCTTTGACCCTACTGCTAGGAAGATACCCTAAGGACTTCAAAGACAAGATGAAAGTTCCCATAAATAACAAAATATTCCTTACAGCACTTTCTGAGGAAATACTGGAAACAAAGAAAGCACTAGTCAATTAGGAAATGGCTAAACAAACTGTGAAATGTAAATGTAGTTCTGTGTTTCAGTGCCATGAGAAACGAGAAGAATGAAGAACTCAAAGAAACAAGGGAGTTAACCAGAGCCTAAAGAAGCAAACAGAACCTGGAAAACAATAGACAATGGCTATTACAAAGTAAACAGAAACAAAAAGCACAATAAAAACAAAACACTGTGTAATTATAATGATCAAACTTAGAGCTGAGAAAATGAAATGTTCTTTTTTTCCTTTCACTGCAGAAGTTGGGGAACTGTGGATGTGGAATGCTACATACTCTCAGACTCCCATAATCTGCTGGCTGATTTGCAAGTTTTTATTTATTTATTATTGTTAAGTATTTGTTATGAAAGAAGGTTTGATTGATGGAGGAAAGGATATATTTGAAATTGATGTGATGTAAAAACAAAGGAGGGAGGAAGGAAGGAAGGAAGGGAAGAAGGAAAAAATGAAGGGAGGGGAGGAAGAAATGAAGGGGAGGAAGGGAGGAAGGGAGGAAAGGAGGAAAGGAAGAAAGGAGGAAAGGAGGAAGGGAAGAAGGGAGGAAGGGAGAGAGGGAAGAAAGGAGGAAAGGAGGAAAGAAGAAAAGGAGGAAAGGAGGAAAGGAGGAAAGGAGGAAGGGAAGAAGGGAGGAAGGGAAGAAGGGAGGAAAGGAGGAAAGAAGAAAAGGAGGAAAGGAGGAAAGGAAGAAGGGAGGAAGGGAAGAAGGGAGGAAAGGAGGAAAGGAGGAAGGGAGGAAGGGAGGAAGGGAGGGAGGAAGGGAGGGGGAAAAAGAATAATACATCAATTCTTTCACAGCATAACTAATATGGAAATACATGTAATGTTATTGTGTGTGTGTGTGTATATATATATATATATATATATATATATATATATATATATAAAACCTATATCAGATTGCTCCTGTCTCAGGGAAGAGGGAGGGAAAGGAGGAAGGAAGAAAAATTTTTAACTTAAAATTTTATGAAAATGAATATTAAAAACTATATGTAATTGGAAAAAATAAATTATTTTGAAGAAAAAGAATGCATATTACATAGTTGTAATGTATGCATATATATAAATCATGTATACAGATATACATATAATATTCATATATCATGTGCATGTGTATATATGTATATGTATGTATGTATATGTGTATGTGTGTGCATATATGTATGCATAGTACCTTCTATGTGCCAGGCACCATTTTAAGCAGTGTTACTTGGTTCTTGTCCAAGAGCACATATTCTAATGGATGAGACAAGTATACACATATACACACGTATAACATGTATACAAAATAAATAAAAGATAACTTGAGAAGGAAAGGCATTAGTAACTAAGGAAGCTAGGAAAGGCTTTCCTGCCAAAGGCCCTGCTTGAGCTAAGTCTTAAAGGAAACTAGGTATTCCAAGAGGCAGAGAAGAAAAGGAGAATACTATTAGGCAAGGGTCCAGACAATTATTGCAAAGGTACAGAGACAAGATGGTGCATAAAAAGAAGCAATGTATAAGGCCAAGAAGATAGGGAGAGATCAGGTAGTCTAAAGCTTTAAAAGACACATAGATGAGTTTATCATTTATCCTAGAGGGGGCAGGGCAGTGTGCGAGTGAGAGAGAGAGAAAGAGAAAGGGTGGGGGGGGGAGAGGAAGGGAGGAAAAAGGAGGAAGAGAGAGAGAGAGACAGAGAGAGAGAGAGACAGACAGAGAGAGAAACAGAGGGAAAGAGGGGGAAGGAGGGAAAGGGGGGGAGAGAGACAGAGAGGGAGGAGGAAGGAGAGGGAGGGAGAAAAGGGAGGAAGAGAGACAGAGACAGAGACAGAGACAGAGACAGGCAGAGAGAGGAACAGAGGGAAGGAGGGGGAGGGAGGGAAAGGGGGGAGAGACAGAGAGACAGAGAGAGGGGAAAGGAAAAGGAGAGGGGAAAGGAGAGAGGAAGGGGGAGGAAGAGTTCTCAACCTGGGTAACTAAATAGATGGTGGTGCCCATGACAGTAAAAGAGAATAATAGAAACCATTGTTATGCTTATAAATCACTGAACAAACTATTACCTCTG
>JAJPUD010000052.1:0-89620 GCA_023553655.1 Myrmecobius fasciatus | reverse complement strand
CACACACACACACACACACACACACACACACACACACAATGTTAGAACCGCAATAAAACATCTAGAAGCAATGGATACAAGGTGGAAACTTAGATTTGATGGGAGAGGATTCCCTAACAATTAAAATCTTCCCAAAGTGGAGTGTCCCACCATTAAACAGAATGGAGATCTGCAAGCAAAAGCTAAATGGCCACTTATTGGGTGCAATGAAGAGAGTAATCCCTGTTATAGTACAGGGTCTACTTACTAGGGGGTCTCTTTCCATCCTTCTCTCAGATTCTGGGTTTCTTTGACTGAATTTCCAATTAAACTTTCTAATAAAGTTTTCTCACCTAGCTAGGCTTTCCTATAGCAATCTTTAAGGGCAAGATTGTGACAAGACTAAAGAGTCATAATTGACTAGGATAGTAATGATCTGTTGCTTTTGATAGGACTAATAATGCAGTGTAACTTATTCATAGAGATGTCCTAATGACAATTATATCTTCTTATGTTATCTCCTTAAATATCAAAGAAAACTCCTTTACTTCACGTGAGAAGAATGAAACAATGTGGAAATAGAATTGAGTCATTTGTTAGTAAACCAGAATGTAAACTATATTATTTAACTCATAAGGATTTGGGGGGATGATAGAAATTGATTGTTAAAATATACATGATTATTAAATATTATATATAATGCATATGTATAATTTTATATGTACATATATAATTTTATTTTGATTTATATCTATAATAGGACTATATACACACATATATGTATATATTATTGAAGTACTTTAAATCACAATCTTTTAGAATTGGAGATATCAGTGAATCCAACTTATCTCATTCCTTTATACTTGAAAAAGTTGAAGACATACTTGCCTAAGACCCAACACTATTATCTAGAACTGGGACTATTATCTGGGTGTCAAACCTCACTCAAATGACCTTTCTACTCCCCTACTTCACTATTCTTGAATATGTTATTATTGTTATTTCTGCAATATATGTTATTGTTGAATATATGTTATTATTTTTATTTCTACAAAGTTTCTCTCAACTTCTTTGTTCCATGAAGTTGTACCTAGGCTCTCAAAAGGTATCAGGTGGAGCACAATGTCTGAGAAGCCTCATGAAGCTCTAAATATTTTCTGTATTGCTCAGTTATGGATGCATATATCACTGATGGATATTAGTAACTAAGTGCAGAGAGGCTCATCCTAGAGTTAACTCCCAAATCTAGTTTTAAGTCCATGATATATATATTTTTAATATAAAGCTTTTTATTTACAAAACATATGAGTGATTTTTCTACATTGACCTTTGCAAAAAACTTTTTTCCCAAGCTTTTCCCCTCCTTCCCCCCACGCCCCACCCCTAGATGACAGGTAATCTAATACATGCTAAATAGGATAAATTATATGACAAATACAATACATGTATACATATCTATACAGTTATCTTACTGCACAAGAAACATCAGATCTAGAAAGAGAAGAAGAAAAAAACAACCTAAGAAGGAAAACAAAATGCATGGAAATATTCACAGAAAGCGTTAAAATGCTGTGTTGTGGTTCACACTCAGTTCCCACAGGCCTCTCTCTGGATGTATATGACTATCTTCATCGCTGAACAATTGGTTTGAATCACATCATTGTTGAAGAGAACCATGTCCATCAAAATTGATCATCGTATAGTCTTGTTGCTGTGTATAATGTTCTCCTGGTTCTGCTGATTTCACTCAGCATCAGTTCATGCAGGTCTCTCCAGGCCTCTCTGAAATCCTCCTGTTGGTCGTTTCTTACAGAACAATAATATTCCATAACATTCATATACCATAATTTATTCAGCTATTCTCCAACTGATGGGCATCCTTTCAATTTCCAGTTTCTTGCCACTACAAAAAGGGCTGCCACAAACATTTTTGCACATGTGGGTCCCTTTCCCTCCTTTAAAATCTCTTTGGGATATAGGCCCAGTAGAAACACTGCTGGGTCAAATGGTATGCACAGTTTGATAACTTTTTGAGCATAGCTCCAAATTGCTCTCCAGAATGGTTGGATCTGTTCACAGTTCCACCAACAATGTATCAGTGTCCCAGTTTTCCCACATCCCCTCCAACAGTTATCATTATCATTTCCTGTCATTTTAGCCAATCTGACAGGTGTGTAGTGGTATCTCAGAGTTGTCTTAATTTGCATTTCTCTGATCAATAGTGACTTGGAGCACCTTTTCATGTGACCAGAAATAGTTTCAATTTCTTCGTCTGAAAATTGTCTGTTCATATCTTTTGACCATTTATCCATTGGAGAATGGCTTGAATTTTTATATATTTGAGTCAATTCTCTATATATTTTAGAAATGAGGCCTTTATCAGAACCTTTGGATGTAAAAATATTTTCCCAGTTTACTGCTACTCTTCTAATCTTGTCTGCATTCATTTTGTTTGTACAAAAACTTTTTAACTTGATATAGTCAAACTTATCTATTTTGTGATTAATGATGACCTCTAGTTCTTCTTTGGTCACAAATTCCTTCCCCCTCCACAGGGCCCCCTCCACAGGGCCATGATATATTTTTAAGGGGATAGTGGTAGTTATGACAACTTATGAATGAAGTAACAAATAGAATGGTTGAAATATATTTTTGTTGGTGGAAGCATCCTCAACCCCCTCCCCAACAGTGAAATACAAGAGCTCTATGAGGGTCCAACTAAAGCATTAAGGATAAGAACTGGAGTACTATAAGGAGTTGACCCCCAAACCCAATGAATTATCAAATAATAATGATAATGATTATATATTAAAAGCTTAAATTGTTCTTGGTTCCATATAGGCTATGTAAAGTCTAGTTTAAGAGAACGACTATAAACATAGAAGCTTTAAAGAAAGTAATTTAAGGCTTGTGAGCAATGGCAATTCAAGGCTCTATAAAGAATTGAGGGAAAGGAGTTGATGAGCCAGGGAGAGGGATAAATCAGCACAGGAACATGGCTGGCCTAGCTTCCATAACAATATGGACTTTTACAATAAAATTGGATTCCAAGGCCCTGAGCTCTTAAGATACATAGCAAGTACAAGAACCTCCCATGCTCTTTCTTTGCTATGGCCATTAAAGACTTCAGATTCACTTCCTTTGCCTCCAGGGTCCAATAAGCAGCCTTTTCTTTGTCTGGCTACCAGGCTGGTCCTCCAGCTACTAAAACATTTTTACTACAGGCTTGAAGAGTTACAGGGGCACAAATTATATACAAGTTGGCAATTGCAGCTTCATAGAGTAGATGGAGTCTGGCTTTATACAGTTTAGGAGATGAATCTTATTTAGAAGGCCCTTGATTCTGGATGTCTCTGTCCAGCAATCAAAGTCCAGGCTATTGTTTGTAATTTCATCAGTCTCTATTTCATTAAATTTATCTGAAGAAGGACTTATTAAGCATCTGGGATACACAAAGTTCTGAGAAGAAACAGTCTCTGCCTTATTCTTACAAGAGAATGAAATAAATCCATCACTACTCTATGGAATAATACATGATAAATGGAATATATGGGAAAGAGGCAAACATGCAAATCAATTCATATGTATTATGTTTTTATTCTATTCCTCTTTTCACCTTGGACCTTCCCTAAGCCTCTACATATAAAGTAGCATATCTAGTTTTCCTAGTCACTACCCATGCTGAAAGGCAGTGTAATTTAATGCATAGATAGCTAATTCCCAATATTTTTTAGTGGATAGATATTTTATTTATTATTTATTTAAATTTTAGATATTATATATATTGCACAATATATTTATGTTATAATAAATATACTTCATATGTTTATTATTCTAAAGATCTAAATATTTAAATGTTGATTTATAATTATTTTAATGGATAGATAGATAACCAGTCAGAAAATCAAGTAGATGGAAGATTTGGAGTTGAGTTTTACTTCTGCCATATTGGCTGTGTGACCTTGGGCAAGTCTTTTAATCTCTAGGTGTCCTGGATAACCTTTTAAGTAAGTTATAGAGCATGTGCTGTACTACATTGAAAAATCATGTTTCCTCACCAGGAGTTACATATATGAACTAAATTGCAGGAGTGGGTCCTATTTCTCCCAGCTTTTATAAACTTGAAACCCAATTACTTCAATTTGAGAAGTATTTATTAAACATTTTCTAGTTGCCATGGGAAACTAACATTCTGAGTGAAAGATGATTTACCATATGTGTCAATGGAGGCAGTTTCCACACCCAAAGCTCCCTCTATCAAGAATATCACATTTCTGAATTCTACCTCACATTACAAATAAAAAATGTGTGCACATCATTGGCTTAGGAATGGTAGAGGTAAAGATTTAAATTACATGAAAAAAATCTCTCCCCCTCAACTGTCTTATTTTTTTATCCAATATTTTTGATCCAATATATGTATATGTATATATATATACGTATATATATATATATTTATACAATTATTGTGCTGCCCAAGAAAAATCTAATCAAACCAATAAAAAAAAGAAGCAGCAGAATAAATTCCAAGCAAGCAACAAAAAGAGTGAATATGTTCATGTTATGAGCCACACTCAATTCCCACAGTCCTCTACCTGGGTGTATAAGGCTCTCTTTATCACTGAACAATAGGAACTGCTTTGAATCATCTCATTGCTGAAGAGAGCCATGTTCATCAGAATAGATCATCATATAATCTTGTTGTTGCCATGTATAATGATCTCCTGGTTCTGCTGATTTCACTCAGCATCAGTTCATGCAACTCTCTCAAGACCTCTCTGAAATCATCCTGCTGGTCATTTCTTATAGAACAACAATATTCCATGACATTCATATACCATAATTTGTTCAGCCATTCTCCAATTGATGGGCATCCATTCAGTTTCCAGTTTCTTGCCACTACAAAAAGGGCTGCCACAAACATTCTTGCACATGTGGGTCCCTTTCCTTCCTTTAAGATCTCTTTGGGATATAGGCCCAATAGAAACACTGCTGGGTCAAAGGGTATGCACAGTTTGATAATTTTTTGAGCATAGTTCCAAATTGCTCTCCAGAATGGTTGGATCCGTTCACAGTTCCAGCAACAATGTATCAGTGTCCCAATTTTCCCACATCCTCTCCAACATTTGTCATTATCTTTATCTTTTCCTGTCATCTTAGCCAATCTGACAGGTGTGTAATGCTATCTCAGTTGTCTTAATTTGCATTTCTCTAATCAATAGTGATTTGGAGCATCTTTTCATATGACTAGAAATCGTTTTAATGTCATCATCTGAAAATTGTCTGTTCATATCCTTTGACCATTTATCGATTGGAGAATGGCTTGAATTCTTATAAATTCCTCAACTGTCTTATAGTCTAAGGAGACCTATAGTGAAAGCTTCTTAAATTTTTATACTTGCAATCCCTTTTTGCCCAAGAAATTTTTATGTAAGCCTGGGTATATAAGTATCTTTAAAAAAGATATACAAAGCAAACATTTACTGATAATAAATCATGAAGAAATTTATTTTAAAATAATTCTTTGATATAATTATAATTATTATTTATTAGAGACAAAAGCAAATTTTCATGTTGAGATGGATATGCATTTTTACTTTTATGTAAAGAATTAAATCTTGGCAGAATATTTGATATCTTTTATTCTTGCCAAATTTTTCACAACCCTCACATTCATTTACATAACCCTATATGGAGTCATGACCCATAGTTTAAGAAGCTTTAGCACAGATAAAACCTATCTTATCCATAAACTGATAATCAAATGCAAGTTAACTTAATCAAGAAAGGATCAAAGAAGGATCCTTTTCTTAGAGGTAATGGCCACTATGGTAAACTTTGGAGGAAACAGGATACTCACAGCCAGAAGTAAAGAGGGAGGGGATTTCTTGTCCTCTCTCTCCTGGTAAAGTACCCATTGTTGTGGTTCATTGTTCAGTCATTTCATTCATGTCTGATTCTCCATGACCCCATTTGCTGTTTTCTTGGCAAAGATGCAGTAGTGATTTGTGATTTCCTTTTCCAGCACATTTTACAGTTGTCCAGCTCATTTCTCTCAGGAAAACTGAGGCAGAGCTAAGTGATTTGTCCAGAATCACACAGGTAGGAAATATCCGAGGCTCAATTTGAATTAAGGTCTTTCTGACTCTAGGTGTAATGCTCTGTCCACCATGCTACTTGGGTGCCCCAGCTAATACTCTTAGAAACCCATTAATTCTCTCTTTTTTTTTCTTTTCTTCATTTTCATTCTTATAATTCTCTTCCCTCCATTCCCTTCCTAGCATTTATATAGCTCTTTAAGGTTTACAAAGCAAATTACAAATATTATCTCATTAATATCACCTAATAAGTACACCATCCTCCTACCACCCAGGTTTGAAACTAGAAATCCTTGACTCTTCTCTCTCATCACCTTTTATTTTATCTGTTGCCAATTTCTATCAATTTTACCTCACTAACATCTCTCACATATGCCTCCTTCTCTCTTCTGATACTTGCACCACCCTGGTGCACCCCCCATTTAAGCCCCCTACCTAGATGATTGCAGTAGCATGCTAGTTGGTCTTCCAACTGCTGTAGTCCCTAGCTACATCAACCCATCTTCTGTCATCACTGTCAAAGTGATCTTCCTAAAGTGTAGTTCTGATCATGTCACTCCTCTAGGTACCTTATTACCTGTAGGATCTCATATAAAATCCTTTGTTTGGTATTCAAAGCCCTTCACAACCTGTTCCTTCTCACCTTCCCAATCTTATTACACCTACTGTTTACCCAAGCACTCTGTAATCCAGTGACCCTGGTGTCTTTGCTTTCCTCAAACAAGATATTCCATTTTGTCACTCCAGGCATGTTCATTGACTGTGCTTGGAATTTTCTTCCTTATCTCTGGCTCCTGGCTTTTTTTAAAGTTCTAGCTAAGATTCCATCTTCCAAAGGAAGGCTTTCCCAACCCACTTAATTCTAGTTCTGTCTTTGGGTTTATTATCTCTATTTCTTACTATCTCTAGCCCATGTGTACACAATGATTGATATCTTATCTCCTACACTAGATTACAAACTCCTAGAGAGCAGGGACCATCTTTTGTCTCCCTAGTCTTCCCAACACTTAGCACAATGCCTGGCACAAGTAGGTCTTTAGTAAATATTTCTTGGCTTACTTATTGTACTGTTTTGATCTTATTTCTTTAGGGAAGTTAAATGACACAGTAAGTAGATAGAGCATTGGACCTGGAGTCAGGAAGAACTGAATTCAAATCTGCCCTTGTATTCTTCTAGTTATGTGACATTATTTATCTCAGTCTCCTCATCTATAAAATAACATGACTGAAATGATTAAACAATAACAACATATTATGTCTTTATTGTTTTTTGCATGTTAATCTAGACTTCCTGTGCAACATACTTCTTAAAAGCAGAGATCATCCTTAATGCTTCTCTTGCATCTTTATAGTATTTTATGAATAGAAGTGGCATAGGAAGTAGCTAAGAAATACTTATTAATGTAAATTGAATTGAGATTCTTATACATTATCTTCTTGGGGCTCAAAGCTCCAAACAAAAAAGAGGGAAGGAGAAAAAGGCATTGAGGGAAAAAAAAAGATTATGTTTTGTAGCAGTCCAGTCTGTACTAAAATTAAAACAGAAATGGCTCACAAGATGGCATATGTAATTACAATTAATTAAATATTCTGTTATCCAAATTATTTAATTACCAGGCTTCCCACAGTCGCTGAGTTGATTTAATCATGAACGCCATAAAAATTAGAAATGTGGAGGATGGCCTCTTAGCACATTCCATATTGTAAATGAAAACCTTGGTATGAAAAGGGAGGGAAGAAAGGCAGGAAAAGCAGAATGGAAAGAGGCTGGGCCAATGACTATCTAGTCCTCCAGTCTCCTGGGCTACTTGCCTTAGCCAGAGTTTCAGGCAGAGGGAGGAAATGAGAAGCTGGAACAAGTTACTAAATCTCAAATGCCAACAAATCCATGTCAGACCTGGAAGGGTGCCCTGATGGAAATACCGTGCCATCAAAATCAAGAGAAAGGAAGGGGGGTTGGGAGGAGCAGAGCTGTAGGGCTTTAGGTGCCAATCCTTCTGAATGATTAAGTCTGTCTTGGTGTGTGGGATGATGATCATCATATATTTGGGATACCTGTCACAGGCTAAGCAACCATCTCTCTGTCTTACCCATCCATCCAGGCTAGACTGCTTATATCTACCCATGTCTGCTCTTCCTCTTGTCTGTGGATTCCTCTGCCATGTATATTGAACTGTTTCCTCTTCTGATAGGGCCCCATTTTCTTTCCCACTCTCTCCAGCTCACTTGTTCATCTTTTTTCCCTAAATTATATCTTTATTTATCTTTAGTATATTGTTTGTTTTACTTTCCTGACTGCCTATGAACAGAAAACTTCTCTGAGAAGAAATGTTGGTGTCCAGTGTGGACTAGGAAAATGTGGCCCATTAAGTAGAATTTTCTACAATGTGAGAAATAAATTCAATCCTGAAAACATTTAGGTAGAACTCTGAAATCCTTTTATTATACATCGAATTTCATTGTATGTGGTTTATTTTCAGAAGGGTTTCTCTGATTTTATATGATTGACTAATTTGGAGAAAAAGCTGTCAGATTACAAAGTTGACCACTTTAAGAAAATAAATTATATCTTTCAATTAATAAGCACGTATTAGATATAAAGCCAGAAGAGTTCAATTAAATTTTTTTATCTGCCATTTGCTGGCTGTGTGACCATGGAGAAGTCACTTGATCTCACTATTTTAGGTCCTTCACCATTAAAATGGGCATCATATCATCTACACAATTTGCCTCAGAATTATTGTGAAAATTGAATGAGATTTCCCTAATTATTAATGATGAAGAGAATTTCAGAAAGCTGCCGATAGCCTGGATATCTGTCTTTGAGAACTGCCTGTTTATATCCTTTTATGACTGATAATTTTTTTAAAAAATCTTTCAATTGTCCAACTTTTATTTCCTCCCCACCAATTTCCCTTCATCCCAGAAAGAGACAAACAAAAACAAAACTGTTGCTGCAAACATACATGGTCAAGCAATACAAATTCCCATATTGTTCATGTGCAAAATGTATATATAATTCTATATATTAGTTCATCACCTCTCTGTTAGGAGGCCAATAACATTCTTTATCATTAGTCTTCTAAACCTGTTACTTTTTACAGCATTGTTATAGTATAAACTTTTTTGGTTTAGCTCACTTCATCACATAGTAGATGTTTTTATGTCTTCCTAAGTTTTTTTCATCCCATGCTTTTGTCATTTCTTATAGAAAAATTGTTTTCCATAATATTGATGTATCATAATTTGCTTAGCCACTCTCTAATTTATGGCCACCCCCTTAGTTTGCAGATCTTTACAACTACAGAAAAGAAAAAGACCATTTACAAATTATATATATATATATATTATATTTTATTATATATTATATATAATTATATATATTATATGTATATTTCAAATGGGACGTTGTCTTTTTTTTTCTTTGATATTTTGGGTGACAGAAGAATAGCAATGGTATCTCTCAGCCATAGGGTATATGCATTTTATTTCTTTGAAGATGTAGGTACAAATTTCTTTCCAAAATGGCTAGACCAAGTCCCACTTCCACTTATAATGCATGACACTTTGCCTGTTTTCTTGTGGCCTCACCAACAATTGTCATATTTCTTTTTCAAATTTATCAATCTAATAGTTATGAAAGAATGGAAGGTCTGAGTTGCTTTAATTTACATGATTTGGGGCATTTTTTATATTACTTATAGATATTTTAGTTTTCTTCCTTTAAAAACTGCCTCATATATGATTTAACTTTTTTTTTTTTTTGCTTTTTGCTGAGGCAATTGGGGTTAAGTGACTTGCCCAGCCAGGGTCACACAGCTAGGAAGTATCTGAGACCAGATTTGAACTCAGATCGTCCTGACTTCAGGGCTGGTGCTCTAACCACTGCGCCACCTAGCTGCCCCATGATTTAACTTTTTAATAATCTAAGAATGAATCTTTTCTTTTGACTATCAAATGAGAAATAATTCTTATTCTTATATATTTGAATTAATTCCTTATATATTTTAGAAATGAGTCGTATCAGAGAAACTTAATGCAAAGGTGTTTTTCTCACTTAACTATTTCCTTATTGATTTTAGCTGCATTGGTTTTGTTTTTGCAGAAAAAATTTCAATTTTATATAATCAAGATTATTCAATTTTTTGTTATTCTTTATCCTTTCTTTGGTTATGGACATCCTATTCATATATCTGAAAGGAAATTTTTTCCTGTTGCACCTTGCTGCCAAGGCACTGGACCTAGAGTTAAAGACTTGAGTTCATATCTAGTCTTCGATACTTACAAGCTATGTGAACCTGGACATGTCACTTATCCTCTTTAACTTAGTTTCATCAACTCTAAAATGAGAATGATAATAATAGTACCTACTTCCCAGAGTTATTGTCACAGTCAAATTATAATATTTGCAAAGTGCTTAGCATCAAGCCTGTTCCATGTGTACTTAATAAATGCCTTTTTCTTTTCATTTTGTTTATGTGACCTTTTATATCTAAATCATACATTTCTTCAGAGCTAATTTGAAGTCGTTTGTTTTAACTTAATTTCTACCAGAATTGTTCTCAGTATTTTTTCCAGGAGTTTTTGTCATATAGTAGGGATCTCAGAGTTTATCAAACACTATGATATTGTTTATTTGCTTCTTTGTGTTGTATACTTAATAATAATACTTATAATAATACCATGGTTCAACTTTCCTATTTTTTTAAGCCAGTACTAAATTGTTTAGATGATTATTACTCTGTAGTACAGTTAGCAATATGATATTACCAGAGCCTCTTCCTTCCCACTTTTAAAAAAATTTTCCTTAAGATTCTTGCTGTTTTGCTACTCTAGATGAATTTTATCATTCTTTTTCTAGCTCTATAAATTAATCCTGTAAATCTATGAAATACTTTTGTTAGTATGGAACTGAACAAGCAAATTAATATAGGAAATATTGGAATTTTTATTTTATTGACCAAGTTGATGCATAAATAATAATTAGATAAATTCAACGTAAAGCAACTCTGAGATTCTACCTCATACTGATCAGATTAGAAAACTACATGCAAAGAAAGAAAATGATATCCATTAGATTGACAAATTTGCAAAAGAAAAATGACAATTATTGATAGGGCCACAGAAAACAGGCAAAGTTATGCATCGTAAGTGGAACTGGAACTTGGTCTAGCCATTCTGAAAAGAAATTTGTACATACATCTCCAAAGAATTAAAATGTACATATCCTATGGCTGAGAGATACCATTACCATTCTTCTACTCCAAAATATCAAAAAAAAAAAAAGAAAAGAAAATGTCCCATTTGAAAAATATATATTCATAAATGATCTTTTTCTTTTTTTGTAGTTGTAAAAATCTGAAAACTAAGGGGGTGGCTATAAATTGGGTAATGGCTAAGCAAATTATGATACATCAATATAATGGAAAACTATTTTGCTCCAAGAAATGACAAAGTGCAAGAAGGAGTGTGGAAAAAGTCATATTGATGCAATGTTGATGAAGCTATGGATTGATACAGCCATCCTGGAAATTTGGAATTAACCTCCAAAAATCACTAAACTATACATAACTACTATCATAATGGTATCTCTATTAGAACAACTAAACTCCAAAAAGATCAAAGAAAGAAGAAAATATCTTACATGTTCAAAAATATGCATGGTGGGTTTGTTTGGTTGTTGTTGCTTTTTTTTTGGTAGTGGCAAAGAATGAAAAATAAGGGAGTATCCATCAATTGGAGAATGATTGAATAAATTATGATACATGAAAACTCAAGCTAGTCTGGTTGAAACAGCAAGGCTACTCTAGGGGAAAAACAGAAGGGAGAAAGTGCCATAGGTAAATCTATGATCACAACCTTGGCCACACATCCTGATGGAGCTCTTGGACCCTGATCCCACCAAATCACTAGATTTATTTCCAGTCTGGCCCCAGTGGCCATCAATGAGGGAAGAAATAAATATGGAAAGGGGACCCCACCTTTCTTACTATCACCAGCTATAGTTGATAACCAAGTGCCAATAAACAAATTGGCAAAAGAGTCCTGGTAGGCAATTCCTGTCTTTCAGTCCAGCCTTCAAAGCTAGGAGAACAATTAAGTGGAAAGGGGTTCAGGAATCCTCACCACCTTTTAGCCAACTGCCATTTACAAGACAGATAAGCTGGAGCATCAAAGCATCCTAAGGGAGAGGCAGTAGGTAGTATGTGCTCAGCAAGTAAAACCTCTATTTCCAATTTGATCTTATTCTTCCCTCAGATTCTGACAATCCAGTACCTTGTTCCCAAGATCCTTGGAAATAGTAATTCTTCCAGTCTAACACCTGCAGTCGTAATCCTCGGAAACAATCCCATGGAGATGCAGCCTAGCAACTCCCCCTATAGGTACTACAGTCACACCTGCTGAAGACCAAAAAGGGAATTCTTGTCACCAAAATCCTTGGAATTGTCAAATGATTGAATATATGATTTTATCAGTGGAAATGGCATTAAGGGAAAAAAAGCTATCCGCTTCAATGCTACACCCAAAGGACCTTGGGACCTTTCCACTTGATGTAATATTCAAAGAGGGCTCAGAGAATTCATACTTCAACCATTTCTACCAAGTTGCTTGAATCTAACTCTATTGATATTATTCCCCTACCCAGTCCCATCATATTTTCCCTTTCCCCATTTTTAAAGGTTCTTCTTATGTACTGTCTTCTAATATTTGATTGCAAATTCCTTGAGGGCAAAGACTGTCTTTTTTTCCTTATTTGTATCCTAATTTATATTTGTGCTTAGCATAATACTGGCACATTGTAGGCTCTTGATAAATGTTTATTGTATTGAATTGAATTGAAGATGAAACTTTCCTTATGGAAAGAGAATTCCTTGAGAGGAGTGTGTATTTCTATTTGTATTTCTGGCACTTAGCATTGTGCTTTACTCAAAGTTAGGGCTTAATACATGTTTCATTCATTCATAGAAAATTACAGTAGTATAAAAAATAACAAAAAGAATGGGTTCAGAAAAACTTGAGAAGACTTTTATGAGCTGACATACAACAAACAATGTCTCATCATTGCAATGACCAGCCATAATTCTGAAACACTGATGATGAATTGTGTAATCTGCTATATTCTGACAGATAGGTGACAGATTCCAGATGTAAAATGAGATAGATTTGGACATGAAATTAAATAGAAATTTATTTTTCTTGACTATGAGTACTTACAAAAAAAAGGTTTATCATTTTTTTCTTTTCTTTTAAATGGTGAGAAAGGATGGGAAATTGATAGCATAAAGATAACACTAATTAGATTTAATCATAAAATCTGATTTTCCATTTGAGCATCAGTTTCTCAAAATGAAGGGACTGAATGCAATGTTTTCTGTGATCTAGTCCAGGTTTTAATCTATGGTGCTATGACTGCTAAAGATCCTTTTGAAGGACTCTGGTATCAATCCAAAAATTGAGAAAGTTTTACTTTTTTATTTACCCTAATTTCAACTTTTTGCCTATAACTTTGATATTGTAATTCCAATATCCAGCTAGAGTGAATTTTGTTATCATGTTCCTCTATCTACATTTGTGGAACACATTTCATCAAGTACTTGACAAAAGATAAAGAACAGCAGGGTGGTGATTCTCTTGCATTGGAGTGATTTGAGAATTTTTAATAAAAAAATAATCCCAGTAATCCAATTGTACTATCACAATTGTGTGTGTGTGTGTGTGAGAGAGAGAGAGAGAGAGAGAGAGAGATAGAGAGAGAGAGAGAGAGAGAGAGAGAGAGAGAGAGAGAGAGAGAGAGGGAGAGAGAGGGAGAGAGAGGGAGAGAGGGAGAGAAGGAAGGATTGGGGGTAGAAGTGTGTATGTATGATTGTTTGAATATTTGTGCATGCATGGTTGTGTGCAGAGCTTTCCATGGGCTGAATTAGTTATAGCACACTGTATAATCAGCTCACTGTCTAGATTCAAGTACCATGCCTTCTAACTGAGGATTACATTCTTGCAAAGTAATAGCCCTAATCAACTAATAGGTCATATTCATCTTGAACTATTATGGTTTATAGAGGCATATATATTATGGAAAACAGTGTTAGTGTTACCTACATTTGGATTCCTGAGTGCTTATTTTAGAAATGCAAAAATCAATTCCAATCTATGAGAATTTATATTTCCACATATGCACAAAAATACATTCAATTTTCTTTGTACTATATATAATGTGATATATATATACATGTATGCATATACACTCATACATACATATTTTTAATATAGTGAAACTCCACTATAAGGCAGGTTTTTTGGAGGGATGGGGTGGTCCATGCCACAGAATTACATATCTTACAACAAAATCCCCCCACCTTTTTTTTAACTAAAGTCCCTAAATTCCCCTGATACAAGATAAGATCTTATTTTAAAGCTAATTCTGTATTAATAAAATAGGAACAATGATGTTAGGTTCAATTTCCAGATCATATGACTCGCAAAAATTCGGATTAATTATTTGTTGTAGACATCCTCCCCCATTAATTTGCTACACCTTCAAAAAGGAGGAAGGGAATTATGTTCCAGATGTAAAATAATTAGTGCTGAGGTCATAGGAAAAAGAAGAGAGAATCCTAACATGGTAAATGTAAATGAATTAATGCCAGAGAAGATAATCCTTGAAGTGCACAATCAAACGTTTCCCTTCCAAGTTTTCTCATTGTATGAGGTACAAGCTGAATTTATAGACTTTAGCATTTGAGGAAGCTAAATGGCACAATGAATAGAATACTGGGCCTGAAGTCAAGAAGACTTGAGTTCAAATTCAATCTCAGACACTTGAGTGGCTATGTGATCCATCCTTCCACCAAAGGGTCACATCCTGCTGCAGATATTCTGCTGATATATTTGCTATTCTTTGCTTTGCTCCTCCCCATCAGCAATGAACAATAGAACAATTCTACACAACTAGGTGAGGAGGAAGGGGGAAGGGGAAAATGTGTTACTTTCTTATAAAAGACCTCCTAAATGATTAGGGTAGTCCCAAACATCAGAGAATCTCCTTGAAAATACCTTTAAAATCCTTCCATCACTGAAAATAAATAGTAAATGTTGATTCGGCTCAGTCATGAGAAGGAAAGGAGAGCTAAGAGAGGAACTGGGGCAAGAGTCCAGAATGAATGACTGTGCCACACTAGACAGGAATGAGGACTGGAATAGAGCCAAAGCTGATTACTTCTCTCTAGAGAATATTCAGGATAAGGCCCCAGTCTAGGAAAAAAAACTATATCTCCAAACATGGTAAATTTAAAGCAACAATTTAATTCAGGGAAGGGAATGGAAGGAAATGATAAAAGGGAAGGGAGTGATAAAAATGAGCAAAATAGTCAAGTAATGAGTGATGGAAATTAATATATATGTGTATATATATATTGAAATGACTAAGATTTTAAAATTAGCCTCAATAAATGCCCAAATTACAAGCCAAATTCCAGATAAATCAACAGTGAGTCTTCCAAAAATCAGAAGGATGAATGAGTAGAAAAACCTTAAAGCTAATATAAGACTCTTAATATTTTAAAGATAAAGGAAAGTGAATCAATGCCTAACAAATGCTGTAAATACCTGTAAAAGCAACAAGTAACACTACATGACTCAAAAGAAAAAGGAAATCCATAATTGAAAAAATTAATAATGAAATCTTTTGGTACTTAGAATGCTCAATAAGATTTTTAAATAATAAATGAACAAATTTGGAAAAAAAATTAGTCTGCAATGAAATATCTTTCTAAAGGAGTAAGACATATGAATAGAATTAAACCACAAAAATACTAAAAAAAAAAAAAGGAAAAAAATAAGAACCTATGTTAACTGTATATAAATCAAAACAATTTACCAAGAATACAAAATTTCCAGCTACAATATAAGGATTATATATCTCCTACAAGAAAATGACAATATAAAACCCATAAACACTATAATTTAGGAAGCAATAAAAGAAAAACTGCCCATAAGAAATAAATCACCAAAAGAGAATCTATAGATCACATCCAGAAAAAAAAATCCCTACACTTTAAACTTCAAGACAGAGAATAGTTAAATATAAGAATTTTAATGGCAACAAATGCTGCAATCATCCAGGAGAAAGATAGATAACATTAAGATTATTCTGGACCTACAAAACATCAGGAGGGAATGGCATGATATATTCCAAAAAGCAAACAGAAACCCCAAATGTCATACACTGCAAATCTTTTTTTTTTTTTTTTTTTTTTTTTGCTTTTTGCTGAGGCAATTGGGATTAAGTGACTTGCCCAAGGTCACACAGCTAGGATGTGTTAAGTGTTGTTAAGTGTCTGAGGCCAGATTTGAACTCAGGTCTTATCTACTTTGCCACCTAGCTGCCCCATACACTGCAAATCTTAACCTAATCATCACTGAAAAAAAGATGGACAGTCAACAAAAGGAAAACATATGATACATTCCTGGACAGAAAAAAAAATTAGCAAAACATTCAAATTGTAAACACTTCAAACCACAGAAATTCAAGAAAAGAAAACAAATACAATAAGCAAAGAAAAAATGAATAATAAAATAAAATAACTTTTCATTTTCATATTATTTGAGAAAGAAAGAGAATAGTATGGCTGGAATGACGAAGAAGAAAAAGGGAAAGAACAGAGAGAGAGGAGGAAGAAGAGGAGGAGGAGGAAATGGGGAAAGGGAGAGAGAAAGAGACAGAAAAGGATGAAAAAAGGAGAGAAATATGAAAGGGGGGAAAGAGAAAGAGATAAGAGAGGGAGAGGGGAGAATTGATATTTCTAAGAATGAGAAACAGCAGGAAAAAAAAGATGATACAGAAGATCTATAAAGGCAATAACACAGAAATTGTTTAGAAGAGGTAGCTCAAACCTCATTCTTCAGAAAATTTAACCCGATGAGAAGCCCAGAAAGATTAAATAAAAAATAAGTAAGGATATAGCCATAAATCAAAGATTAAAATTTCAGAGTAAATTGGAAGGGAAGAAAATAAATTAAGACAACAAAGCATTGGAAAATTATTTAGCCTGTCTTCAATAAAAAGAGAAATAAACATAAAAAGTTCAAGAGAAGTAACAAAAGGTAGAGTTTAAACTAATTACTTAATTGAAAGAAGAAAGAGGACCAAAAGGGGGAAGAAATGCATAACTACAAGAATGCAAAAGGGACCAATAATTTAAAATATACCCTGAAACTAGGGCAAGGGTTTGCAAAATGAGTAATATAGGGTTGGAGTGGAGAGAAAAGAGCCTCTGAAAATAGAACGGTATCAAAGCAGTTTAAAGAAAGACAATATTGACTTAAAGGGGAGGTGGATTCAAAAATACTAGAGAAATAAAAAAGGAAACACACAAGCCTGAGTCTCATAACTTTAAATGTGAATAGACCAAAAATGTAATAAAATGAAAAAGAATAGCAGAAAGGATCATAAAACAGAAGCCTGTAATCTCTTATTTATAAGAAGCCATCTAAAAAGCAAAGACACAAAGAATGAGAATGAACCTGAACAAAATTTACTATGTAACAGAGGAATTTCAAAAAACCAGTAGTAGCCATTAGCTAACAAAGAAAACAAAAATAAAAATCCCTAATATCATTAGCAATAAAAAAAAAGAATTGCAGTGTCTAAAGAAACCATAGAATCTGAAACTCTCTATTAAATATGTATGTGGGTATACACACACACACACACACACTATATGGTATAGCACCTAAAAAAAGTGTTAATTGAATTGCAAAAACACATTTTTATAATACAACGATAGTAGGATACTTTAATGTTCCTCTCTTATGGCTAGAAAAATCTAACAGAAAGATAAAATAAAGAAAGAAGCATAGAAGTGATCAAACTATTTAGGACCCTAGACTTATGGGATTTTCTCAATTAGAACATTAAAAATATGCATATTCATAAGAGCCACATACACATTTATAAAAGGAAACCCGTTATTAGGACACAGAAATGATAAACAAATAAATAAAAATATAATTACTAAACATTCAAAGAAACAAGGTAATAAAATAAGCATTCAATATGAATTCAAAAAATATAAACAAAATATGCAGACCTGAATGGAGACTAACAAAATTCCGAACAAAGAGTGGTTCAAAGAATGAATAATAGAAACAACCAGTAACTTTGAAAGGTATTAATAACATTGAGACTACAAACTAAAATTTCTGAGATTCACTGAAAGTAGTTCTAAAGATAAAAATTATAATCTTAAAAACATACATTGAAAAAATAGAAAATAAGAGAATTAATTAACTGAATGTAAAATTTTAAATCAGAAAACCACAAGTAAACAAACCCCAAAAAAGCACAAAAGAGAAAATCTTGATTATTTGTGGATAGATAGAAATTAATGGTAGAATTAATTTTAAAAAAATAATGAGTGGTTATTTAAAAAGAACTATTAAAACTGATTAACATTAGCAAACCTGATTAACTAGAAATAAGAATAAAGTCAAATTAATGAAACAAAACCCAGGTGAAATAAAAAAGATCAGAATCCATAGGTCTGTGTCAACAAAAGAAAGAATTTAAAGGAAATAGAAAATTATCTACAAAAAATACTTAAGTTAATAGGATACCAGAGATCATCTATAATTTAGAGTCAGAAAAGGAACTTGAAATAACACAAAGGAACTAGGAAAGAAAAAATACTCTGTTCCAAGTGAGATTTTCAGAGTAGTTTTATCAAACACTTAAGGAACAATTAATACCCAAACTATGTAAATAATTCTCCAAAATTGAAAAACAAAGTTCTTTAGGACTGATTTTATTTGTTTAAAATACATAACTCTAATTGCTAAACATAGGAAAGACAAAGTAAAGAAATAGTACTATAGATCAACAACATTAATGGATATCAATTCAAAATTTTTAAACTAAAATTAGGCAAAAGGAGCATAGTTTCCCTTTTAAAAAAAAACTCTGGGATGCAAGGATTGTTCAATTTCAGGAAAACAAGTAAAATGCTTGATCAGAATTTTTTTTAGATTACAGATTTTGGGGTGGTGGGAGTCTTCAACACTGTACAACAACATTTGTGATTAAAAAAAAGGAGTCAAAACTACAGAACATGGGCATAAAATGATCATTTAAAATACAACAAAATGTGTATAAACCCAAAAGTTAACATTATATACCACAGTAGAAGCTTTACCAGTAATTACAGGAGTAAAACAAGTTTATCTTCTCTATCATTATTTATGATGGTTCTAGAAATTTTTGCAATAGCCATGAGATAAGAGAAATAAATTAAAGGCATTCAATATAGGCAAATAGGACAGTATACTTCATTTGTATGCTGAAATTTTAGAGGCCAAATCCTGGGACATTTGCTAAGTAGTGTCCAGAAACTGAGAGTGAAATACACTAGTCTATGGGGTTGAGGTATTATGAGATGAACTGAAACCAAAGTTTTATGACATCACAGGGATATAAAGTTGGTCAACAGAGAACAAAGTCAGTTTGCACTTTACTGGGGGCTCACACAGACATGTGGTAATATTTTGCTGAGATCTGTTCATCCCAAGCATCAGTTTCCCTTCAAACAAATGGGACCCAAAGTCCTTTGGGGTTAAAGACTATGATAGAACTGTAGAAGTTATGAAATTTAACCTTCTCTTTTATAAAAAATATAAAATATTTTGTCCAGTCATGCTGGCTAGCAATTATCTGAGGAAAGACTACTGACTTCAAGCCCAGTTCTCTATTTTTATGAGCCACTCCCTGAATAAAATTCTTCTTTTTCTTTTTTTTTCCTTTGAGGCAATTAGGGTTAAGTGACTTGCCCAGGGTCACACAGCTAGGAAGTGTTAAGTGTCTGAGGTCAAATTTGAACTCAGGTCCTCCTGACTTCAAGATTGGTGCTCTATCCACTGCAACACCTTTCTGCTCCATAAAATTCTTCTTAATAATAGAATAGCTAATAGCTATTAACGGGGGAAATGAAGATCAAAACAATCCTGAAATTTAATTTCATTCATTCCTAGCAAATTGACAAAGGTGGAAAAAGATAGGGATGGATGGTGTGGAAAGACAGGCATATTAAAACATTATTAGTAAAGCTGTGAGTTGGTTAAATCATTCTGGAAAGTCAAAATATTTATAGCTATCTTTTTATAGTAGAAAAGAACTGGAAAAAAGTTTTGACACATAGAATATTACTGTACATAAGAGAAAAATATGATAAATATGGACAGACATGGGAAGATTTACATGAACTGAGAAAAATTAAATTATGCAGAACCAGGAAAAATATGAAAGGCTACAATATAAATGGAAAAAACAATAGCAAATCAAAATTAAATGTTATGAAATTCTAGTGATCAATTCTGGCTCCATGAGAGGACAATGCCCCTTAATTCTTTGTAGAAATAGGCATAGAATATTGTACACAGTCTTAGAAATTCTTGAAATGTTGGTTAATTTGATTGAACTGTTTCCCCTTTGTTTTTTATTCTTTGTTATGACTCTTTAGAATGAAGAGGAGGAAGGGATACATTGGGAAATGTAGATGATATGAAAAGAAATGGGATTAATAAAATTATGGGAAAATAATGAAAATTATTATGAGGATTAAATGAAAATGATATTAGCTATGTATAGCATTATAATGACTTAAAGTATTTTTCATATATTATCTCATTTGATTTTATCACAATCCCACAAAATTGGAGCTGTTCCATTTTAAAGATGAGGAAACTGATTCAGATAAAGGTTGAGTGACTAGCTATGGGTCATACAGCTGTCTGAGGCCAGATTTGAATTTATCTTGTCGATAGCAAATCTAGTACTCTACTGTATTATCTAGCAAATTTTTATGAAATGCTTTGTCAACTGCATAACATGAAACTAATATGAGCAAGTTGTGAGTTTCAAGTAGAGAAGGCAAACGTCAGAATTTGAAATGTATTTTTACAGAATTGGTTCGTCTGAATTGAATATCTGAAAAAAAGAAGCAAGGATAATAGATAGCTGATATATATATGGAATAAACCATCATGATCTGTTTTATTCACAAGTATCTTGAGTTCCAATAGTCACTGAAGAATAACATCCTTTGATATTATTACAGAGGGGACCCTATCATTACATGGCGTGGCTGTCATCTGTGCTGCAGTTACTGCCAGCTTTGGGTTGATATATGGTAATGAAGGCTGTGAACACATGGATAATTGAAACCTAAAGAGAATCCAATATTATTATTTCAGCCATTTAGTTTCTCCTCATACTACCTTTTCTCTAGGCTTAAAACAGAGACTTCATAACTGATCTGTCTACATCAGCCCAGTCCAGAGGAAGGACTTGCAGCCTCAGGCAACTGAGAATTCTTCAGGGTTCTGATTGAGGTAATTAAATGGCAAAAGCCTCTAGTCCAAAACCCAGGTGAAAGATCAAGAATCACAGCATGAAGAAGAAGAGGGATTGTCAGAAAAAGTTCTGCACTGAGTTGGACAAAACAGAATCTAAAAGGATCAAAAGCAAAAAGACTAGACAATGAAACAAATAATTAATTGATATGAATTTATTAAGCACCTTCTCTATGCCAGACACCATGCTGGGCACTGGGGACACAAATAAAAATATGAAACTGAATCAACTCTCAAGAAGCTTATTTTCCCCCTAAGGTTATTAAGATGTACATATATAAATATATAAAAATAACCTAAATGCAAAGCAATTTGGAGGAAGGGAGAAGGCATTAGCAGCTGATAAGATCAAGAAAGACTTCTAGAAGGTGGTACATTAGTTGAAATTTGAATGAAACTAGGAATTCTAAGAGGCAAGATGAGAAAAGCACATTTTAGAGTGAAAAAGAAGTGTTATAGGCAATAAATTGTCATGAGTGAGAAACAGCAAAAAGGTAAGTTTTTCTTTCCACAGAGTAAAGAGTAAATGTAAAATAAGGCTGGAAAGGAAGATCAGAGGCAAGTTGTAAAGGATTCTAAAAACCAAACTGAAGAAGAGAGTGATTTGGTCATATTTACGCTTTAGGAAAATTGATTTAACAGTTACATGGAGAGGGAGAAATTTCAGACTACTGCAACAGTTCAGGTGAGAAGTGATAAGGATCTGAACTAGGATGATGGCAGTGGGAGTTGAGAGAAGATAATAAATGCAAGATATGTTCTGGAAAGATTTGACAACTGAATGGGTTTGTAGGGTAAGGAAGATTCATAGATGACTTTGAGGTTGAGAACATGGGTAACTGGAAGAATTTTGACAGATAAAGAGAAGGTGGGAAACAGAATGTTAGCTAGTTCACACAGCTGATAAGTGTCAGAGTGGGAACTTGAACTTTGGTTTTCTAAAACTCAAGTCAGTAATCACTTTTTCCACTATACCATATTGAACACAATTAGTGGGGCATGAATATTAATACCCTAAGAGAAGATGTCCATTTCACTCTACCTCCTCCCCCCCAATTTCATATTAGATATATACTGTTCTCCCTCCACATTCCCTACCAGTCAAATCCAGGGACAAGATAAACCAGCCATAAGTGACAGTCTGGATACATGATGGGAAACACTCTGGGCACCACTGTGGCCAGTGCAGCCATAGACATTTAAAGAGCTAGTTATCACCAAGAACCAGTTAGGTTCCAAAGGCCTAAGGAAAATCTAAGGGCAAGAAATATTGGTTGGCAATGTGGGAACATCAAGATCCAATAAGAAAAAGGAAAAGCATGGTGTATGGTTGGTCAAGGTACTAGGAATTGATTATCTGAAAGAGTTTGAGCACAGATGAATTTTCATTTAAAAAATATTAAAGCTTTTTATTTGCAAAACATATGCATGGGTAATTTTTCAACATTGACTCTTGCAAAATTTTCTGTTCCAAATTTTACCCTTCTTTCCCTACTCCCTCCCCTAGATGGCAGGTAGTCCAATACACATTAAATATATTAAAATATATGTTAAATCCAATATATGTATACATTATCTTACTGCACAAGAAAAATCTGATCAAGAAGGAAAAAAACTGATAAAAAACAAAATGCAAGCAAACAACAACAGAAAGAGTGAAAATGCTATGTTGTGTTCCTCTCTCTGCGTAGATGGCTCTCTTCATCAGTGGATAATTGGAACTGGTTTGAATCATCTCATTATCGAAGAGAGCCACGTCCATCAGAATTGATCATTGTATAGTCCTGTTGTTGCCATGTACAATGAGATGATGAATTTTCTAATTTGACTTTTTCATCATAGAGGCAAGATCCCCTCCTTCTTGAGGAAACCCTTAAGGTTTACCCGAGTCCTAGGATCTTTTATTGAAATTCAGCTGCCGTCAGCTCACTACCCCTGCTAAGGTTCCCACATTAGAGATAACTGAGTTCCTGTAGCAGTGGACAGAAGAGAGTTGTGAATATTTAGGTTTACTTTCTTACTTGCCAAGCCCTCCAGGAGCATCTATTTGCTACTCCCCACAGAATCATAACTCACACAGTTGTTCTTCTCTGAATCATGCAAGTGTGTCTCAGGGAGGGCAGTCCTCCAAAGAGCAATGACATTGAAAGACCAAAGCTAAGCACTTCCTGTCATCTGGTAGAGAACAGAAAATGAGCTTCCTTATCCTCACGGAGGCCTCTTGGCAAAGATGCTTCACAGAAGGCCTTGAATCATTTATGATGCCACTGATGGGGAAAATGAATTACGTCAGGTCTCCCACTTCAACAATGGCCAGTTGTGACACCCGACAGGGTGAGGGGTGCTGTTACTCAGGGACTTCAAGAGGAAGAGGGGATGGGAGAGGATAGAAAAAGAGATGGACAGTTTGTTTTCAGTGATCTCAGCTGGGTTTGAGATTACTGCATCCTGCTGTAACGGTAGTGCACAAGTCCAAATGTGGACTTTCAATTCCTAAATCAGATAGATTCTGATAAAAAAAAAATAATAACCTGAGACTAGGGCTTAGCACAAAGGAACCATTAATAACCTGTAGTCAATAGTCTGGGCCATCACCCATAATCTAGGCAAAGGAAAGAGACTAGATTTAAGGCCCAACAGGATGTAATTTCCAAGAGTTTCCAACCTATATTTTAGCATTAGAAATAAGTTCAGAGGGGAAAAGGAAAAGGAAATGAAGTTAGATTTACAGAAGAGTAGAAGTAGAAAGTACCTTGGAAGTTGATCTAGTCTGTACTTCACATTTGGAGTCAATGATCTTTGGTAAGGGATGAGAATCCAACGAAATCTCAACACTCAAAACAGTTTTTCAGGGAATTATCAATGCCACCATGTAAGTTAAGGCAAAGATCTGAAGGACAGGAAGGAACAGAATGATGAGACCTTGATCTGAAGGACCCTTCTATGCTACTTTGGTGAAGTTCTAGACCTAATTTTTGCTAAAGAGTTGAAAGCAAGTTGATTCAACCTTTTTTTTGGGGGGAGGGGTCAGTATTTTATTGAGGAAGAAGCCTCAATAGCTGAAGGTAAAGCTTCAGTGGAGAAGATGTCCAGATGCCAGTAGTAATAATCCTGCAGAGAAACAGGTAGTGACAATTTTGAAAGAAGAAAAGAATGGCAGCTGTGGAGGTGGAGTGGAGCAGCAATGGAGTATATCTTGGTTGATGAGAAATATCCAGAATACAAATCTATGATCATTAATTATCCAGAGGATGTTTCCTCTCTCATAAGCTTTACAGGATTCTATTGAATGGAATTGTACCCCTTTGTGTATAGGGAATTGGAGGGAATTCTTTCATTGTATTTTTTGAGTTTTTATTTATTCCTCATTAAAATCATTGCCAATTTGACTGATGGTTACTTGGTAGAAGGGGAAAGTATGGAAAAGGGGTTTGAGACATATTTATATAACTAAGTACTCCAAATACCATGAAATGGACCTAAGATGGACACAAGGGATTTCAGAATTATCTGAGACCTGTTCATTTCTAATTAGGTCTTAGATCCAGGATAATCTCTCTCAAATAAACATGTAATTTCCTCATTTCATACCATTCCCTTTCCTGCTCTCATAGGAATGGAAATATTTGTTGAACAAATGGTAAAACTTCTGGACAAAATACTTTACTTCTCAGCCTCAGTTTCCTCATAATGAGGAACCATTTGGATTGCCTACTTCATAAAGTAATTTTGAGGAAATAACTTTGTAAAACATGAAATTATGTAAACTATTATTATTCCTACACATTAATAATAGTGATATCTCACAGGACTTAGATTATAAAGCATTTTAGTCTTTTACCTACTCCTGTCAATAGATTTATGATGTGCATAGCTGCATTTATTATTATCCCTATTTCATATATAAAGAAATGGAGAATCAGAGATTTGAAATGACTTTTTCAAATTTCCTAGCTAGCAAGTGGAAGAATCAGGACTTAAACTCAAGACTCATTATTCAAAAAAAATGCTTTCATCACTTTGCTCAAAGGGCTGTCAACCTGGGCATACCCTTTGATCCAGCAGTGTCTCTACTGTATCTGTATCCCAAAGAGATCATAAAAGAAGAAAAAGAACCCATTTATGCAAAAGTATTTGTAGCAGCCCTTTTTTGTAATGATTAGGAACTGGAAATTAAGTGAATGTCCATCAATTGGGAAATGGTTGAATAAGTCATGGAATATGAATGTAATGGAATATTATTGTTCTATAAGAAATGATGAGCAGGTTGATTTTAGAAAAGCCTGGAAAGATTTACATGAACTGACTCTACATGAAGTGAGTAGAACCAAGAGAATGTTGTACACAACAATAAGATTATGTGATGATCAATTGTGAAGGACTTGGATTGTTTGTTGTTTGGGGGAAGTAAAAGGGGTGAAAAAGGGAGAAAAATTTGGAACACAAGGTTTTTCAAAGATGAATGTTGAAATTATCTTTACATGTGTTTGGAAAAATAAAATACTATTTTAAAAATATCATTCGTATTATGAAATGACTCTTTGTAGCCAAGGAGGAAGGGAGAGATTTATGAGGCAGCTATGATTATGTAAGAAAGAGAAACAGCAATAAAAACTTAAAAAAGAAATACTTTCATCACCATGACAAGTTCCCATACCACAGAAGCTAATATCTTCAATATACCTGTGCCAAAGAAAACTACTTCCTTTCAAAAGGGTAATCTGAAGGCTTAGTCCTCCATCTTCCTTCTCTGATTGTCATAACTTGGATTCAATCATAGAACCAGTGACTACAGGAAGCAAGTTCCAGCAACCATGAATAACAACATAATAAAGAGAAAAGAATGGTATATTTGGAGAAAGAAGACATGTTCAGATCATAGCTTTGTTATTATGAATGTGATTTTGGACAAGTCAAATGACTTTTCAGGAATATTAGACCATAAATCAGTAGGCCTTGGAGATCATCTAAAACGAAGCGTCAAACAAGTAGAAAGTGGGAAGAGGGTGTCACTAAACCATATAGGAGTCTTGTCAGCCACATATTGACAAGAAACCATATATTAACAAGATCTATGTATTTTTTATTTTGTTAAATATTTCCCAAATACATTTTAATCTGGTTATACTAGACTCAAGATTGTTGCTGCAGCAACACCTCTGATTTTTTTCTTGAAATTGTTAACTTTTAAAATTCTTTTTTTCTGAGTTTCAAATTCTCTTCCTCCCTTTTCTACTCACTGAGAAGGCAAGCAATATGATATCAATTATAGGTTTCATCTCTGATCAAAAACAACTATTTTTTTACAGAAAACAGATCTAGATAGGCTAATGTTATATAGAGAATAAGCATCATGGAATCCAAATTGAAACTTTACCTATAAAATAGGAATCTTGGACTAGATAAACTCTAAAGTCTCTTCCACATAGAAACATTATGACTGTCTGCATTCTTTCTTTTTCCTTTCCTGAATTTTTAGATGGGGGCATATTTATTAGCACCCACTCCCAGCCAACTTCTATTTGGGAGGGTGGAAGGCATTGTGTATAGGTACCCATCTGGGGATGCACAATATAATGGGGAAGAAGCTCATTACTCTTACCTGACCAAGGGATCATTATACTGTCTGGGCTCAGGTGTGATGTGGAATCTAGCTGAAGTCACTGGATTAGTACATGGGCTTCTTGAAGACTAATAACTACTATGACAAAGGGTCTGGACTAACTGATATTATTCTTATTTTATAAGATGAATGGACAGAAAAAGAGAAGTGGGCCAGCTCATCATTGGGGCAGTGTTCTGTGTTCCATACACTTTTGTTATATGGCAGGCCTACAATCTGGGATGTTTAAGCTAAAGCCAGCTCAAACCAGATCTGTAGAACTGATTGCTCAATTTTCAGTGTGGGCATTTATGCCCTGGAAATCAGCAAATACTAAAAGAGGGCTTTATTTATTGTTTGGTTGATTATCAACACCAAAGAAAGTGATAGAGAAAATGTTCACAATAATTAAAAGGGTATCCCATGTATATTTTCCCCCAGATAGCCAGTTGTTAAGTATGTACCAGCACATCTCTGCCATAGCATAACTCAGAGTGCCAGAAATTAAACCTCATGTTATCTATACCGAATGGGGCTTTCTTGTCACTTCAGTCAGTCAATACCCATTTATTGAGTTCCTGCTATATTCCAGGCATGGTGTTATTTGCTGAGAATACAAAAAAAGCCAAGAACACTTTATGCTCTCAAGAAATTCACAGTCGAATGGAGAAGACAATATACAAAGAGCTATGTGCAAGCAGGATACATACAGGATAAATTGGAAATAATCAACAGAAGAAGGCACTAGTATTAAGAGGGATCAGGAAAAGCTTCTTAAAGAATGTAGAATTTTTTTAGCTGAAATTTAAAGGAAGCCAAGGAAACTGGAAGTTCAGCTAAAGAGGGAGAGCATTCCAGACAGGGGTGCTAATACTAGTTACTTCTAGATCACTGATGGCCATTTGATCTTAGGTATCATTCTATAAACATCTCTAGACTTATCAATCTTCATCATGTAATCAGGCACTTTTGTTATCCCATCATTTAAACCCAAGACCTAATCAGCTGGTCTTTCAAGTCACAGTACTGTCACACCTCCTCTGCATTACATTGGAATTTATGTCACATTGAACAATACCATGTGCTCTCTTTGCAATATAAACATGGACCATTGAAAGGAGCTATGGGTTTGAACTAGACCAGTAGTCATGTGCCTAGAGAAAAGGGTGTGAAATATGTCATGGAGATAGAATGGATAAACTTGACAACTAATTAGATCAGGAATAAAGAGTGAAGAGTAGAATATGGCTCCCACATAGCAGACCTGAGTGGTAATGGTGCACTCAGCAGAAATATGGAAGTTAATAAACTTGTGACGGAGAGAGCCATCTGCATCCAGAGAGAGAACTATGGGCACTGAATTTGGATCACAACATAGTATTTTCATCTTTTAAAAAAAAATTGTAGGGGCAGCTAGGTGGCGCAGTGGATAGAGCACCAGCCCTGAAGTCAGGAAGACCTGAGTTCAAATCTGGTCTCAGACACTTAACATTCCCTAGCTGTGTGACCCTGGGCAAGTCACTTAACCTCAATTGCCTCAGCAAAAAGCAAAAAAAAAAAAAAAAAAAAGAATTGTGAAAGTTGAAAAGATGGATGAGTTTAGGGAGAAATATAAGTTCTCTTTTAGACATGGTGATTTTGAGATTGTAATTGGATATCCAGGGAAAGGGGTTGAGTAAGTGATTGGAGATGAGGGACCTAAAGGTCAAGAGAGAAATGAAAGTTGGCTGTGTTGATTTGGGAATCGTGAATAGAGATAATAAGTGGAGGCAATGAAGTGAGGGCAAAAGGTGACAGACAGAGACACAGATACAGACAGAGACACAGACAGACACAGAAATACTCACACACCCACACACATACAGAGAGAGAGAGAGAGAGAGAGAGAGAGAGAGAGAGAGAGAGAGAGGATATATGTATATACATAGAAGTCTGATTTATATATATATATATATATATATATACAGAGACCATGTTTTAGTGGGAAGGATAGATTTGATAATACTGCAAAAAAATCGAGAAATAGCTACAAAACATGCAGGAGAAGACAATGAGAAGAGTAATGTTGTAACAGCTAGAGAAAAGAAGAGAATATGGGAATAAGGTGGACAGGTTGTCAATAGGGTCAAATGTGACAGATAAGAAATCAAAAAAGATATAAAGCTAGAAGGACCATTGGATTTAGCAAATAAAGAATCATTGAGGATTAAATTAATTCTGTATCACTTTTTATTGATCCTATTTACTGTTAATTGATTTTGTCCTGTAACTGCCTAAGTCATGGTTCTTTGTATCTGAACTTAGTTCAGAGACTTAATTGGTTTATTATGAGTTAATTTTAGAAATCCAGCTCTTTTGTGCATCACTGTTCTATTGTTGCCTCAAGGTAATCTGTTATCTTTAGGAAATACAGGTAGGGGTAGCTAGGTGGCTCAGTGGATAGAGTACCAGCCCTGAATTCAGGAGGCCCTGAGTTCAAATCTGGTCTCAGACACTTAATGCTTCCTAGCTGTGTGACCTTGGGCAAGTCACTTAACCCCAATTGCCTCAGCAAAAAAAAAAAAAAAAAAGGAAATACAGGTAGACACCAAGAAGTCCATTATAGTACCTTCACACCACCAAGCTATTCTTCAAGGATGCTCATTTGTTACACAAAAGTCTGACCCAATATCTTTTGCCCTTGCAGGTGGAACTCAAACAGTAAGTACTTCTTAGTTAGAGGAGGAGAGGAAGGAACTATCACTAGTCCTTATTCCTAGGTTCTAAACAATTCTATTGTTCCCCCATACCTCAGCTATATAATTGATCATGTTGTCCTCAATCCCACGATCTTACCTACTCTTTTCTGTTCTTTGTTCTAGCCTATACAAATAAGTTAGGTCTTCTCTCTTAGGTTTTTGGCATAGAAAATGAAGCGAAAACTCTTTCTGTTGATAGGTTTATACCCTACTAATAAAATATTACATTGCTTGGAAAAAAAAGAACTTGCAGAGTCTACCTTTGTTGAATTTTATTTGGGGCAGTTATTTTAAAGAGAGCAGTTTCAGTTGAGTGAATCCATAGTGTGAAAGGCTAAAAAGGAGTCCAACCTTATGGGAAAAAGCAAAGACATCAGGAAGAAAACATTTAATGCTCTCCAAAATGTTTTCATGAAATATATACTTAATGAAGCTGGATATAATCATGAAACCAAGTCAAGTCCACTACAAGATTATGACATTTTCTCAATTAGGCTCTCACCAAGGCAAAGCAATCTTTTTATACCTCCTTAATAAATTAAGTATGCCATTAACTATTAGGATTTTCTCAAATCTTTCCAATCCTCCTCAGAACTCCCAATGGGTATCTTTTCCTCTGCCCTCTCAACTTGCTTCATATTTTACTGAAAAAAAAATAGGCTATTCACAAGAAGGAAGAGATAACTTCCTCTCTCTCTATCTCCTCATTTCATACCAATATCTCCTCCTTCATCCCTTTCTCATATAATAAGGTAGGTCTTTTTTCTTGGCAAATTTTTATACATATGTATGATTTCATTTTGTTGCATCTTTTCCAGAAAATTACCCCCTTTATCATTCCTATTCTTTTCTCCCCCTCTGGTATGAGGGCTTGCTAAACCTTTTTCAGTTTCTCATCCACCTTTGATGCCCATCTTTCACCCAACTCTTCCTTGTGGTTCTAAAAAGCTATAGCACACACAGTAAGCCACCTGAGTAGATGGACTCAACCAAGTTGAGGGTAACCCAAAGGGCTCAAACCCATTTGTGTGTTAGGGAGATGTGAAGATTTCTCTCAGCAGAATGAGTGGAAGAGAAAAATCTGCTTGAGTAGCCATGAAGGCAGTGGAAAGAGGTGCTGTAGAGCATTTAGACCTTGGTAAGATATTGCAAACACCAAAGTTCATCCACTGCATCCTGGCTGTGATTTTGAATTTTTTTTCTTGCCACTAGACTTCAATGACTGTGGAAGAGAGACCAAGGCTGACAACTTAGTTCCACTCTGAATTGTTTAAATACAGTCCACCCACAAGTCAATATACCACCTAGGATGTCATTGATCCACTTCAAAAATGAAGGACAAGCAACAACAATTCCATTTGGTGATTTCATCATCTTCCATGGTTTCAATTATCATCTCTGTGCAGATAACTCTCATATCTATTTGTCTAATCCTAACTTCTCTCCAGAATTTCAGTATTGCATCACCAATGGCCTTTCAAAGATAGTCAAATTACATTTCCTGTACAAATCTTAAACTTGACTAAAATTATTGTCTTTCTCCCCAAACCTTCCTCTCTTCTTAATTTCCCTATTACTACCTAGGTTATCACTATTCTTAGTTAGCCAGGCTTACAACTTCATTGTCATCCTTAACTTCTCACTCTCTTACTCCCTCCCATAGCCCATCAGTATTTGAATTGTCATTTTCATCTTCACAAAATTTTTAGTATATGCCTCCTTATTTCCCCTGACAGTTCCACTACTTTGACTCAGGTCCTCATTACCTCACACCTAGACTATTGCAACAACATAGTGGTGGATTTCTCCTTGAGTTTCTCAAACCAATCCATCCTTCACCCAATTGTCAAATTGATCCAAATAAAATTCAGTTCTGACTATATTGCCATCCTATTCAATAAACTCCAGTGACTCCCTATTCTCTCCAGATTCAAACATAAAATCCTAATGTTTGACTTTCATAATTAACCTACCTTTCAAGTCTCCTTCTATTTTACTCCCTTCACATAGTTTGTGATCCAGTAACTCTAGCCTCTGTGGTTCCTTCAACATGACTTTCTATCTTCTAATTCCAAGTACTTTCACCCCTTGCCTGGAATACTTTACCTCTTCCTTTCTTCCACATCCTATATTCCCTTCCAAATATTTTTCCATTGTCAGTCAAAATTTCATCTTCTGCAAGAAGTTCTCCTCCTTAATTTCCTTTTCTCTGAGATTATTCCCAATTTATTCTGTATATCTCATGTATACATAACTATTGGCATGTTGCCTCCCACATTGAGAGAATGAACTATTTTTTAAAGTTTTCTTTGTATTCCCAGTGCTTAATGTGGTGCTTGCCATATAATAGGTACTTAATAAATGCTAGCTAATTAAATGAATAACTTCTTTTAAAATTTGTTTTCAAGTTTATTTTCCTGAAGCAGTTCTGTTGCTCAATGATCTAGAATAATGGGGCTCATTCTCCAATTGATAAATGGTCAAAAGATATGAACAGACAATTTTCAGATGAAAAAAATGAAACTATTCAAATCACTATCGATCAGCAAGTTAAGACCATTCTGAGATAGCATTACACACCTGACAGAGTGGCTAAGATGACAGGAAAAGATAATGACGAATGTTAGAGGGGATGTGGAAAAACTGGGATACTGACACTTGGTTGGTGGAACTGTGAATGGATCCAACCATTCTGGAGAGTAATCTGGAACTATGCTCAAAAAGTTATCAAACTGTGCACACCCTTTGACACAGTAGTGTTCCTACTGGGCTTATATCCCAAAGATATCTTAAAGGAGGGAAAGGGACCCATATGTGCAAGAATGTTTGTGTCAGCCCTTTTTGTAGTGGCTAGAAACTGGAAACTGAATGGATGCCCATCAATTGGAGAATGGCTGAATAAATTATGGTATATGAATGTTATGGAATATTATTGTTCTATAAGAAATGACCAGCAGGATGATTTCAGAGAAGCCTAGAGAGACATGCATGAACTGATGCTGAGTGAAATGAGCAGAACCAGGAGATCATTATACTTGGCAGCAACAAGACTATACAATTCTGATAGATGTGGCTCTCTAACAATGAGATTATTCAAACCAGTTCCAATTCAAACCAGTTCAGTGATGAAGAAAGCCTTATATATACACCCAGGGAGAGACCTGCGGGAACTGAGTGTAGACTACAACATAGCATTTTCACATTTTCTGTTGATGTTTGCTTGCATTTTGTTTTCCTTTTCAGGATTTTTTCTTTCCAGATCCGATTTTTCTTGTGCCTCAAGTTAACTGTATAAATATGTATACATGTATTGGATTTGTCATATATTTTAACATATTTAACATGTATTGGACTACCTGCCTTCTAGGGGTGGGAGTGGGGGAAGGAGAGAATAATTTAGAACAAAAGGCTTTGCAATGGTCAGTGTTAAAAAATTACCCATGCATATGTTTTGTAAATAAAAAAGCTTTAATACAATTTTTTAAAAGATAAATATGAAAAAACTGAAAAAATAGAATAATAGGACTTGAGTTAGGAAGACTTAAGTTCAAATCTATCCTCAGACACTTATTAGCAGTAGGACTTTGGGCAAGTCACTTAATCTTTTTGTACCTGTTTCCTCATCTATAAACTGGTAATAATAGCAGTTGCCTCCCAGAGTTGTGAGGTTAAAATTAGCTATTTGTTAAAATACTTTGCAAACCTTAAAGTGCTATATCAAAACTAGTCATTATTATCATTAACATCCCAGAGAAGTGATCTAATTTTGTTCTAAGATGCCATAAGAAATGTATGTTCTATTACCTGAGGATGGAATATAAAAGTAACGGATTGGATTAGAAAGTTCTGAGTATGGGAATTCAGGAATCCTAAGCTCTAGATCTGATTCTGTCCCCCAAAAGCTTGCAAATATAGACAATTCATTTAAATGTTATGATCCCCAGTTTTCTAATGTATTAAATAGAGATTAGACCTTTTCTAACTACTATACTTCATGTAAAAATTAAAGAAGATAGTAGATATAAAAAAATGCTTTGAAATATAGAAAGTCTTGAGAAACATAAGATAGTTGGGGGACAATTCTTTTTTTAGGAATGTAGGGAATCTGGACATATATTTTCATTAGTTTGGAAAGATTCTAGTATGGAAATTTTCTCTACCAGTGCAGATTGGCTTTGTAACTTATAGACTTAGAAGATTGCCTGAAGAATGATGAAGTTAAATGACTTGCCCAGGATTTCACAGCTAGGATCAATTAGAGGCAGAATTTGACCCTGGGCCTTCCAGATTCTGAGAGCAACTCTATTGTGCCATATTGTCTCTATAAGATATTGTCACCATTATAATTGTTAATGTAGCCAAGACATAAGGGGATGGTCAAGATAAAGGCATGAAAATAAAACTTCCTAAGTTGTTCGTTCTCCTTTTTTTCCTCTTTTCATTTTCTTGCCAGCAGGCAATGAAAATTGCAGAGAGAAATATGGCAGGAGAAGAGCTGCCAAATTCAATACTCATAATACCTATTCAATATTCAGCAATGGGCATGCAATATTGCAGATGGTTGTAGGACGTGATTTTCTCTTTCCAATAGTTCTAAGGGCAGAAAAATAAAATGGCACAAGACAGCAGCCAGTCACTCAATATGTCCCGATTGTCAAAGTTATGGGAAAGAGTCAGTAACTGTGAGAGATTAAAAAATAATGATGTACAAAGTCTAACACTTTACAGATGCATATTAAATTACTACCTGAGATTTACAACAAAGTTTGACAGAGGTTTGCTATTTTCCCCAACTATGAAGATAAAAAAAATAAAAGCATATATGTGTGTGAACTTTACATAGATATGCACATGAAATCCAACAAATACCTTCTAAGCACCTATTATCTGTAAGGTGCTGTCCTAGGTGCTGGGGGTTCAAAGATAAGTTCCTGCTCATTAAAGTTTGTACTTTAATGGAAGAATATGATATGACAATAGATAAGTATATACAAGACCTACAAGGAGGAGGACTAGAGTACTAAACAGGGATATTAGGAAAGATTTCCCTTAGGAGGTGACGTGCTAAATTTCACTATAATATATGACACATTCATCCAATTGAATGCTTCCCTTTCCAAACTCTGATTTTCACTATGATTTTTTTTATTCATTCATGCATTTACTCATAAGCATTTATTAAACTTTTACTATGTACCAGGTTAGGCACTGAGAATACAAAGACAAAAAGAAAATGAAATGAGTCTTGTCCTCAGGTAACATATTCCATTAGGAAGAAAGAACATGTCCACATATGAGTAAATTTACAATATAAACAAAATAAATGCAAAATAATTTCCAGAAAGAAGGAGAAAACTTAAAACTCATGGAAATGAGGACAGGCTTCAGGTTTCAGGCAACCTTGAAGAAATCTAGCAATTCTAATTTATAAAGAAGTGGGAGATAGCCTATAAAAAAACAGAGAGGCAAGAAATGAATTTGCCAATACTGCTAATAGCAATGATATGAATTTTAGCTCAAACTTTAGTCTTAAATATGGGAGGGAATTTCACACACATCCACATGAAGTTACTTAGTTTTGAGTGGCAATATGCATATGTTGGTTCATTCCTATTATCTTAAAAGAAGGACCTGGATTTGGGGGTGTGCTAATATATGCAATTAGCTTATCTGCTTAAAAACAACCCTAGCAAATCAGAGTAGTTATTTGTCCAAGAGCTGTGCAGACATGTAAGTCAGTGCTATTTAACTTATATAGTTATCAAGTGTCTACTATTTCTAAGGCACCTATATGATAAGGAGAATGGAACATGAGAAAAAAAATTGTAGAATTGTGCCAGGTAGCATATAAACAATCATTTGATCCTCACAACAACCTTGGGAAATAAGTGCTATTTATCTCCATTTTTGTGGTTGAGGAAATGGAAGAAGGCAGAGCTGAGTTCACTTCTCTAAGGTCACACAGCTAACGAATGTCTTTGAATCTTAAGTTTTCCAATGCCTCATTAGTAGCATCAGGAGGCCATCCTCACTGGGTTCTCAAAGATCATACCAGGGGAGTATGAGCTCTGGAAGTTCTTATTAAGATGGAAAGCCTTTGATTCAAAATCTAGTGATGGACAATATTTCTATCAGCCTAGCTGAGTTCAGAAATTAACAGTTTGGCAGTAAAATTATGAATTTTTTGACTGTAACCATTCTTGATGGCCAGCTACTAAATTGTGGAAGGGTATAATCTGCCAATGTGGAGAAGGGTCACACTGAGAAAGTTTCCATTTTTATAGCGCTAAAATGGGGACTACCTTACACTTTGAAAAGTTATAAGGTATGGGATGGAGCGAGGGAAAATGAAAGAGAAAAATGAGAGGGAGAGGAAGAAAAGGAGAGACAGACACACACAGAGAGACAAGACAGAGAGAGATACACAGAGACAGAGAGACAGAGAGAGACAATATGCACTTAAATTGGAGTCAGAAGAGCAGAAAAGCTGGATTCCTCTGCCTTTAACTATCTGCATGAGCTTGGGCACATCTTTTTCCCTCTGTTGGCCACAGTTTGCTCATCTGAAAAAAAAGGAGGAAATTGGACTAGATACATCCTAAGATCCCTTCCAGCTCTATATTTAGGAAACTATGATCCATTATCAGCTAATAACTTAACAGAGATTGGTTTGAAATGAGGCCCCATAGGAATGGAACAAAGAAGTGGTCCCTGAAGGAAGTGGAGGCAGCAGAAGTGGGGGAGAGGTTTTTATGGGACATCAAGTATTTCACAGTTTGGCTCTGGGCTGGCTCCAATATTATTTTACTGTATTCTATGGAAAAATCAATTTCTTTGAAACTTAGCAACCAATTTGGCCCTAGGTGAAAGCGTATGGCATATGCAAAAAGAGCAAACTGCTGTATGCTTTAAAAACAGCCTAGGCCTTTGAGTGATATCCTGCAGTGGAGTTGTTCACCACAGAAAATCGCTTAAAACGAATTTTCTTGTCAAAGGGTTATATTTAAAGTTTAGTGAAGCATATTCTAAATCTAATTCCTTCGAAATAGAGCTGTTATTTAAGCCACATCATGCCTTTTTATAGTATTCAAAAATAGTTTCAATACTGATTTGTGCTTAGGGGAAAAAAACAAACAACAAACAAATCTCAGCCCCATACACGTCATTTTATAAAGGATGAAAGAAAAGGGGGAGGAGGGGATGCCCAGAATAAATGCTCCTGCCCTCAAAGAGAAATCACAGGCAGAATTTTTTCCCAGCTGCTAAACACCAGAAGGAGATAACAGGCAGTGTGTGAAATGCCAGTGATGATAGTAACAATAATGAAAATAGTCATACCAACAATGCCCACTGTTCTTTGAAAAGCCTGAAGTTCTTTTGCAGAAACATACTCTTTCAATGTTCATTGAATCCCTGGCAGCAGGGCCGGCTTCATATGTAAGCAGAGTGGGCGGCTGCCTGCTTAGGAGGAAAGCTGAGCAATATTTTGGAAGGAACACTGGACTGGAAGACAGGAGAACTGGCTTTTTAAATTGTGTTATGGAGCCTTTCTAGTCTAATCAGCAACTAGCTTTCTCTATAACCTTGGTCTAGTTGGTTTGTGTCTCTGGCCCACAGTATCTTCATCTTGTCTTTCTTCTTCCATGGACTCTGGGGTTAAATCCTTTCTCTGACACATATTAAAGAAATGTGATCTTGGGCAAGTCTCTTGATATCTCTGGGCCTCATTTTACTCATGTGTAGACCAAAAAGTTTGAACTAGATGGTTTCTGAGGTCTCTTCCAGCTTGAGATCTACGATGAACAGAGTGTGGTTTGAGGAGAGGTATGTGAATAAACACTGTTTTCCAAACAAAAGATTCTTTTATTGTCCCTGAAGATTGGGGTTGAAGGGCTAACTCCTTTGGAAGACTATAGCCATCACTTCCATTGAATTTTTCCTTTCATTCCTTCTGCTAACTCCATCCCTCAATCCCTGATACCACCTACAATGGCTCAGCACATGCAAATCAGATACAGAAAAAAAAACCAGATTCTTTTTTTTACAGGTTCAGAGACTCTCTTGGGCACATATTAAGCACTGGTTATGTAAATGAAAGGTAGAGTTATGTACCTAATTACCTTGACTTATCCATTGTATGATTGTTTCTTTGAGGCCTTCTTTATTTCATGGTACTTCTCCACCCCACAACAAAGTTAACTGCACTGCTTCCCAGCTCCCAACTCTTGTCATATTCTTTCTAGTATAGCCCATGTACTTTGTTTTCACTGTTATTGCAAGACTTGGCTCTTTCTTTGACCACTTAAAAAATGGTCTGGCTAAGCCCCAGGATGTACCCCTTAGCTTTCATTCAAAACTTCTCTCCTCACAGAGGCTTCTATGAGCAATTCAGCAGTGCCTTCTGGTCTCTGTTTACATAAATCCCATAAACTACTCTCTTCTTTATTTCCAGTACATAACAGCCTCTTCCCCATATCGGAATGCTGCCCCAATTTATTTTTATAATTTCTTTAGATTTCTACCCTCTTCCTGTCTATGGAGTTTCTGTTGTCTGAATTAATTGTTAATTTATAGTTCCAAGATTTGCCTGTACCTACTAGGGTCACCATCTGGACTCCAAAAGTTCCATTCCATATCACCACTTTTTGCCCTAAGGGAGCCACCTGTCTGGATTCTGTCCCATGTAAGACTCTCCCATAGTAGATTAGAATAGAGCAAAGGCATGACTGTAACTCAATTTATAATAGCAGTTATATAATAGTCTATCTATAGCTATATCTAATCTATAACAGTCATCTATAATATAAATCTATAACAGCCATTTATAATATAAATCTATAACAGCCATTTATAATATAAATCTATAACAGTCAGAAGTTGGCTTTTCTGGCTATAGAGATTTCTTGCAGGGGAGGTACTACACACTGCTGAAAGACCTCTCCCCTCCCCCAAAATAACTGCAACTCACTAAAATTCCCTCAATAAAAATTCATTTGGATTATGATTTTGTATTTCCAGGAGGAGGAACAAGATAAAATGAAACAGGCCTAACAGAGAGTAGAACATCAAGTCATTAACAAGCCCCAAAAGAGAACATCAACCAATATGAACTGTATAGCCAAACTCTAGGCTCAGTAAATATCTATGTATAAAGACACATAATTGTTCAAGATGGATAAATTTTGTTGAAAGTGAGGAAAAAGGGGCAGGTAGGTGGTGCAGTGGATAGAGCACCAGCCCTGAAGTCAGGAGGACCTGAGTTCAAATCTGGTTTCAGACACTTAAACATTCCCTAGCTCTGTGATCCTGGGCAAGTCACTTAACCTCAATTGCCTCAGCAAAAGAAAAAAAAAAGAAAGTGAGGAAAAAAGATCTGGGTTTATCAAGTGCTGTAGAAAAGTGGTTCTTAAGACTTTTTTGTGTCATCAATTCTTTGGGCACTCTGACAAAGATTTTGGATTTCTTCTTGGAAAAATGTTTTGAAATGCACAAAATAAAATATATGAAATTACAAAAGAAATATTGGAATATTTTAGTCAAAATATTGATGAACCCCTACTCCATTGTTCCCAGGACTTTTGTTGTAGAAGAAAGATATCCATATCAAAACCATGGATTGCCTCAAGAAAGAACTAGAAATCTAAGGAATGCCATTAACAAGCTAGGCTACTGGAGAAGAAATTCCTATTTAGAGGGAATGGGACACAGAAACAGAAAATGGAGGGACAAAAACAGTCTTTACCTAACTCTCAGTTTTGCCCAATCCACAAGTTTGGTCAGAGGTATTTTGTAGTTTTCTAATGTAGAAGATGATAAAAGTTTAAAGCTTTTGATCACAAAGAAGTGGACATCCAGGATGAAAGAAGTAGGAAGAAAGTAACTGAACAATTGGAGAGAAAGAATTATGAGCTGGCATCATATTTTTCATTGGAGGAAGGCACTGAAGTGCTCATCGTATGTTGGGGATTACTTATATTGTCATATTGGTGATTTACTTGTAAGGAGACACATAATGCTCTTTTGGTTCAGTTTTTTCCCCCTTCTGGAAGTGTAATTCATTGTCTTCCTCAATCATCTACAACAGAAACAAAGAATTGTAGGTTTCTGTGCGGAGAGCCCATACTTTCTATTGGGGAATGAACCAATGTGACTGAAAACTTTAAATATATTCTCCTCTTTCTCCTCCTTTTTGTTATTATAATTATGGTTTCAGCTTAAATTACTGGTGTAGGGAACTCAAATGTAAAAGCATCTTTAAACAGTGCATCTATAATTTACAATTATAGAGTATGCTAGAGTTAGACTTTAATAGAATTTGGAAGTCATTAAGTCCAATTCTTCCATTTTACAGATGAGGAAACTGAAACCCAGAATAGTTTAGGGACTTTTCTAAGTGATCATCTTATTTGATCTTTATGACAACACTAGGATTTAGGTGCTGTAATCATCCCTATTTTACTGATGAGGAAACTGAGGCAAACAAACTAAGTAACTTGATCAGGATAATGTAGCTAATAAGTATCTGAGACCAGATTTGAACTCAAGTTTCCTTCATCACATTAAGGAAATTTTTGTCCATTGTGCCATTTAGTTGCCTTTATTGTTGTTTGTTTGTTGTTTTTCATCATCACCATTACTTTTTTTTTTTTTTGCTATTAATTAGAACCTACTTTCTGAGCCTTTTACAATAAACCAAAAAACTTAGGTGGAGCATCTTTTTTTCCCTAGGCTGGCCTAACCCAATTAATGCCAGCTTTATGCCTTACAGGTGCCCTGGCCTGTGGCAGCAGAGATACTTAAGGAAATGAGTAGGCTGTATGGGGTCTCTATCCTGTACAGTTATGATGTCATAACTAAAAGTGCTGGCAAAGAGAGCAATTAGTGCCTTGGGTGGGGGTGGTGTCAGTGACACTTGCCTCTTAGGGACAGGCTTGAGTCCATCAGCACATCTCAGCCAGACTGTCCTGAAGCTGTCAGACAGTGATATTTTTCAGTCCCTGCTGACAGGTGTTAGATCTGAACTGATGACCTTGCAATGCAAAGCTCCCAATCCCATTATCTCAGCCACCCAAGCCCATTGCTCTGAGACAGATCAACTCCCTTTTCTAACCAGACTGACTGATTGGGGGGGAGTGAGGACAATGATTATTGGGGTGCATTGTGGGGCCCCTGAAACCAAACTGGGTAAATACTTTGGATTTGTTCCCAATTGAGGGTTTCTTCTTCATTCCCTCTGGAATAGCTTATTTTCCTTTCCCTTCTCCTGTCTCAATCAGCTCAGGCTGAGTGTGTGTGTGTATGTGTGCGCGCGCACACACAATAATACAGAGGTTGGGGAAGGATGAGTCAATAGTTCTTGCAGCCTGACAGCTCATAAGAGGGGAGCTGTCATTCAAATAGCCCTGATATTCAGGGAATAACAGGAAACAGAGAGAGAAGAGGGATGAGAAATGGAAGGAGAGAGAGGAAGGAATAGACAGACCAACAGACAGAGACAGAGGAGAGGGAGAGAGAGAAGAGAATACAGCAAAGATCTAAAGAGAAAGAGGAGGATGAAAAGGGTAGAGAGAGATGGGAAACACTGACAACAGAGAGGGAGTGAAGAGGCAGATGGAAAAGATGGAGCAGTTAAAAGGGAGTAGAAGGGGTGGATGCTTGTCAAGGGTGGATGAGACCAGAAAAGGATTTAAGCATTGCTCACCAGATGGATGTTCTGTGGTCCTTGGGAGGCCAGGCTGATAGAAAGAGAGAAAATTGAAGAGCCATGAAGTAGAGATGATAAAGGTGAAAAAACAACTCAATATACATTGAATTTCTTTAGGGCACAGAGTACAAGGAAAGAAGTTTCTTCAGTCAGTACACTGCTATCTCTACTACTTCAGATGAACTGCAACTCTCAGGGTCCTGAAGCTACTGTGATATTTATTGTTCAATGACTACAGGGGTGATGAAATCAATCAATCACCTTACTTGCTTAGCCCAGATACTTTTTTTATCCAAGATATTTTTATAAGATGAGAACACATTCCATTCACCAATCAGCTATCAGAGATATGAACTAGATATGAACAAAATCTGGATACCAATAGTGAATTCATCAATCAAAAGCTTTTCAACTAGGTGTGACAGGAAGTCTGTTTGACTTGGTTGGGGGTACTTAGTTACTCCCATGGGGCTTGTAAAAAACTGAAAAGCTAGTTGGGAATTAAGCAGTCATGAGTATGGCAGCTTAGTGATGGAAGCCTTCCAAATAATCACCTAAAAAAAATCACTTGGAAAGAGAAGAAATCAGACAAATGAACCTTGGTATTCTTCCTACTCCTTCACCCTCCTTTAGGGGAAGACTTCATGAACCTTGAAAAGGAAGATTTTTGAGTTACTAATAGACTTTCTAGTTCTAGGGACATTCCCATAATAGTTGATTTATCTCTTTCAGAAGCCAGAGACAAATTAGGCACATTGAGAAAAAAAAGCTCCCTCGATACTCTACAAGGAACCCCGTTTTTTAAAAAAAGTATGCCACACTTAAGGAAATCTCAAGTATATCCCCACAACAAAGAGAAAAGGATTTCCAGTAACCATGACTTATGAGTTATCCTTTTATTATATGGATTCTAACTAGAATCTACTGCTCTTGGACTCTATATGTGGAAGATAGTGTGTCAAAGTTAGCTAATAATATTTTGTGCCTATTTTATCATCTTAGTAAATACTCCTTTCTAAAAGCTACTTGACTGACTAATTGATATCAATGTAGACATGAATTATAGATTTAGAAATATATTCCCATCAATCTCTCAGCATCTGTTAGGAAGTAAGTGGAAAAGACACCCTTTGGTAACCCAGCTTTCCAGTTCAAGTGGGAATTATGAGAATAGCTTAATAATACATGATATAATGAGTCAAGTTAAATTTGGGATAATCTGGACTACTGCCCCAACTCTGCCTGATTTCCTCCAGAAGACATGATTATAAGATCATAAAATAAGAGTGGGAAATAACCTCTCTAGTCCAACTCCATCATTTTAATATGGAGAACACTGAAGCCCTGACAGAAAAAAAAAAGTGTTCTCAGTTTTGTATTCTCATTCCCTAAGAAAACATCCAACTCTTGTTGCAAGAGGGGGAAACTAAGGGCAGAAAAATCAAGCAATTTTCCAGATTCACAAAGACTGTGATAACTCAAGACTTCAAAATAAGATCATCATTTCAGTGTGCTCCCAGTATTCTGCTCCTAACCCAGTCTTTCTGGAGTTTTCCAAAAGAACCAGGAGAAAGTCCAGCACTGGTCATGGAGCAGAGCAATTAGGGAAGTATTCTATCTAATAAAAACAAATCATTCAAGACATAAAGAAAGGTTGAAATGTTTTCAGTCAGTATTATATTGGATAGCTTCCCCCCCCCCCTTTTTCTCCCTTTTTAGTTTGTTCACTGTTATAGCACTTGGCTAGGTCAAACATGTTTCTTCTGATAAATACATTTTCATTGATTGCTTAAATGCAAGTATTTAGAAAGATTGAGTTTCCCTCTTTTTTTTCAGGACTAGTAGTAGAGTTTAGAATTTTTTTTTCATTTTCTATGGTCCTTCCTTGAAAGAGATAAAACCAGAATTTTGACTAATTCTGTTAGCTAAAGTTGAGTAAGCCCAAAGTGAAATGGAAAAAGTCAGTCTATGGAGGACAGCTTAAAAAAACCCTTGAAAGTGAGAGAGCAGAAATAATAGGGTAACTGCTCACCATTTCTGCCTTTCTGTCCCTCCATTCCTCCAAATACAAATTCACTAAACCCTGAAGCCCTGTCCAATGATGTTCTTTATCCTCCAGAAACCCTGCCCAGTGGCCTATCAAGGACCACAGAAATTTCAGGTTTGGGTTGCTTGGTTCAAAACCTAATTCCTTCTAACCTCTCCTGACTGTACTCATTCCTCACCAGATTTTTTTCTGTCATGTCACAGTAATCTTCTTACCCTTGCAGTTCATTCTAAGAGCACCCCTTACCCCTGGCTTTCCCATATTAAAAGTACACTTCACCCCTGCCAGACCTGCATCTAAATAATTTGGCCATTCACAGAATCTCCATTTTAAGGATATTCCAAAAGGAGCACATTTTCATTACACTTGGACCTCCACAACAGATTCCTTTTCCCTTCCCTTTATGTGTTGTCTTCCTACATTAAAATATAAACTCATTGAGGGCAAGGACTATATTTCTGTTTGCATTTGTAAATATTCCCATATTTTGGAGAGTAAAATCCTATTACTTCAGGGTTACTTTATTTACAGTTCTAGATACTAGTTCAGAGACCCTATTACTTCTGGGCTGATTTATATACAGTTCTGTATACTAGTTCAAAGACCCTATTACTTCTGGGCCACTTTATATACAGTTCTGGATACTAGTCCAGAAACCCTATTACTTTTGGGCTACTTTATATACAGTTCTGGATAATAGTTCAAAGACCCTATTACTTCTGGACTATTTTATATATGGTTCTGGATACTACTCCAGAGACCTGTCTCTGGAGAGTCACTGATACTAGTCTCAGTTCTGCCTTATCTGACCTTTTACAAGACATGTAACCTCTTTAGGATTCCTCATTCACAAAGGACTGTTGAATTTTATGATCTCTGTAAATCTTTAAAATTCAGCAACTCAAAAGCAATTTCCATAATTATCTTTAAGGATCAGTTCACTTTGCATAGTATTTCTGGTTATATGGTTAAATTGAACCAGTCATGTTCCTTTACTGGGTCCCCATCACAATCAAATATAGGACAATTTCAATAAGGTTGTCTGGGGTTAAAGGTAAAATTTGTCTTTGGAACTCAGCAGAAAAGTTTTTGTTCAGCCAATGGCTTGAACCAGTATCTTTGGTCTTCCTCATGAAATTAGAGAAAATAAGAGCTGGATGGACTTTAGCAATCCAGAGATATGAAACCAGCTCATTTCATTGGGCTGCTTATAGAATCCTCAAGGCATAGCACAGACCCTGCTGTCTCTTTGTCCCAATCAATATGTAATAGGATTAACAGGTCTTTGTAAAGGGAAACAATTTAGAAAGACTTATATACTAGTGATACAAAGGGATGAGGAGCATAATCTTAAAATAAACATGAAATTTTAATTGGACACAACTGATTTAATCCAATCCCTTCTTGGATATCTCCAGAAAGCAGTCAATGAACCCCTGGAGGAACAAGTCCAACAAGTAGGAACTCTTTGTATACTGAGGCTTCCTCTTCCATAGTTAGACAACTGCAATTGAAATAAAGTTCATCTTTATATTAAATTAAATGTGCTTTATTGTATATTACATCCATGGCTCTTGGTTTTGTCCTCTAGAGGCTTAAATAATAAACATACTCTTCTTGCTTAAGATGGTCCTTCAAGAAAGGGCCCCACATGTGCAAGAATGTTTGTGGCAGCCCTTTTCATAGTGGCTAGAAACTGGAAACTGAATGGATGCCCATCAATTGGAGAATGGCTGAATCAATTATGGTATATGAATGTTATGGAATATTATTGTTCTGTAAGAAACGACCAGCAGGATGATTTCAGAGAGGCCTGGAGAGACCTGCATCAACTGATGCTGAGTGAAACGAGCAGAACCAAGAGAACATTATACATGACAACAAGACTCTATGATGATCAATTCTGATGGACATGGCTCTCTTCAACAGTGAAATGTTTCAAACCAGTTCCAATTGTTCAGTGAAGAAAGCCATATACACCCAGAGAAAGGGATATGAAATGTGGACCACAACATAACATTTTCATGCTCTCCATTGATGTTTGCTTGCATTGTTTCCTTTATCTGATTTTTCTTTCTTGCAGATACAATTTTTCTTGCACAACAATGATAAGTGTGGAAATATGTATACATATATTTGATTTGTCAAGTATTTTAACATAATCAACATGTAGTGGACTTCCTGCCATCTAAGGGAGAAGTGGGGAATAGGGGGGAAAAATTTGTAACAGAAAGCTTTGTAAGGGTCAATGTTGAAGAATTACCCACACATGTTTTGCAAATAAAAAGCTTTAATAATAAAAAAAAAAAGATGATCCTTCAAACATTAAGAAAGTGATTCAGTCCTATCTCCCTACCCTTTTCCATTTCATTTTCTGCTTCTCCAGTGTAACAATAGTTGGCATAGTTTTTCATAGTTTACAGCATGCTTTGTGCATATTATCTCATTTGACCCTCACAATGGTTTGATGAATATTATTAGGAAAATTGGTATTAGTCCAAATATGGACTCAGAGAAATGAGCTGTATTGGACTAGCTCATTTAGTATTGAATGGCCACCAAAATATAGATTTTTCTCACTTCAAGAGAACTATTTTTTTTCTTCTGTACCATAGGGCCTCCTCTAAGACTACTTTTCAATTGCAATTATTTAAATAAATGCTTACTGATTAACTTTCAAAACATTTGCAATTCTTTAGACTGATTTACATTGGATACCCTTTTAAGGGTAACTTTTCTACTTGAAAAGGATGTATTGTAGTTTGCCCATATCCTTCCTAAAATTTGGTGATCAGTGCTGAACCTGACATTTCAGGTGTGTTTTAATCAAAGTAGATGGTCACCTGAATTCTAAATGTTTGTTGAACTGAATTATATTGGACTATTTGATATTTGATGGAGAGACAGACACTGAGACATTTCAAAAGGGCTTTTGATGAAAAAACAGGATGGAGCCAGTTTAGAGAGAAATTTGCCTGAAGTGCAACCTGTGGTAGAAGGAAGAAGGGATTACATAATGACTTCTAATTTAGCCCAATCATTCTTAGTAACTTCATGCTTAGCTTAAGTTAGTTATACAATGGCACAAATGTTGTTAGGCTCCTCTAAACTTAATTGCCCTGGGACAGAAGCTCAGTGGCCCTGCCTTTGTTTGGGCTTTGGACCCATTGACTTCTTTGGGAATTAGGTGGCATTTGAGGGTAGCTTGGAAAGGTGGGTCAGGTTTCAATACTGTTGGTGATGTAAATTCTGTCCTTGATTGTGTGTCCCCTGATAATGGGGGAGGGGAGAGCTGGAGAGACCCCAAATCTCTAAAACCCCCCTGTGTAGATAGGAGGGGCTCCATCCTCTATTCATAGGCTAACTTGCAATTCAATTAGATTAGATTTTCAAACTGCTCCATTTGTCAGGGGGCTAGAAGAGTCCCATATAATGAAGGACCTCTAGATCCTTCAGTTTGAGGGCCTTAGCAGGCCTCCACCCATTGACAAGATTCTGTTCTTTTCGGTGAAATAAACTTGTCTCCTTTTACCGTAGACTTCTTGCCAATCACTTTTCCATTAGTCCTACACCAGGAAAAGCCTGCTGAACTAATACTCAGTGTAAACTGAGCTTTGCTAATTCCTATCAAGAAAAGGCCCACTGAGGCAGGTTCAGTGTTAATTTATCTTTGCTAATAACCCACCTTTACTTCTCCCCTTTCAGAACTGTTCCATAAGAAAGCTGCTTCTCTATGATAAACCCATTTTGCCATAAACCTCTCACCTCGTTCCTTGGGGTTCGTGGATTCCTCCATGAAGCCCCCGACTGGCCAAAAGGGGATCCCCTCTCCCCTTTTCTCACACCTCATCATTGGTAGTCATTCCTCAGAGCCCTATAACCAGCTTCACTAGAGAGAGCCCTCCCCTTGTATGATAGGGCAGTGGAAGGGAAGCAAATGCCTTCTCATAGCAAGTGATTTAGCTAGAAATCCACAATCAATAAAGATAAATTTAAAGAGCTCAAGACAGTTGCCACAGTACAAACAAGCTCCTTTCCCCTTTTCCAACTGGTTTCTCCCCTAGTTCATTTGTTTGTTCTCTCTCTCTCTCTCTCTCTCTCTCTCTCTCTCTCTCTCTCTCTCTCTCTCTCTTATTTCACCCCCTCTCTCTCATCTCACCCCCCTCTCATCTCACCCCCTCTCTCTCTCATCTCACCCCTTCTCTCTCTCATCTCACCCCTTCTCTCTCTCATCTCACCCCCTCTCTCTCTCTCATCTCCCCCCCCTCATCTCACCTCCCTCTCTCTCATCTCCCCCCTCTCTCTTGTTTCCCCTTTCTCTTATCCTCTTTTGTCTTTTCCCCCTCTCTTGTTCCCCCCTCTCCCTCTCTTCTCTTCTCTCTGTCTCTCTCCACATCTCTCTCTCTCTCTCTCTCTCTCTCTCTCTCTCTCTCTCTATATATATATATATATATACATATATATATAAATATATATGCATAGGCCTATATAGATCTATCAGATTTATATATGTCTCTATATATAAATATACATATTTACACATACACACACAAATATATACAATCTTTATAAATCTCTTTCCTTCTGTTCTTCCCTCTATTTCTACCCCTCATGTTGTTTGTGCACTTTTTTTGTTACTACACCTGTGAGTTCATTGGTATGGAAAGATTTCACTGAAGAATTCCATCTATCATTGTAGATGAATAACTATTCTGCTCTTTGTAATCCTAGAGGGTACTGTGGGGTCCTGCAATGTTACCTTGCTCAGGGTCACCCAGCCAATATGTGACAGAAGCAGGATTAGAACTCAAATCTACCTGACTGCAAGAGCAATTATTTATCATCCACATCATGGCAACCATCAATCCACATGTTCACTTCCCTATAGAAGAAATCATTTAGAGAACATCCAGAGGAAACATAGCACAGGCTCTGCCTTTGACCTTCCTCCTACCCTAACCATCATATAGAGATGTATTCAGCTTCTGAATACCGATAATGATGATGATGATGGATATTAGCATCTACTCGATGTTTACTGTGTGTCAGACAATGTAAATATTCTTTCATTTGATTCTCACAACCACCTTGGGGGCAGGCATTTTTATTATCCCCACTTTAAGTTGAGGAAGCCGAGGCAGAGAGAGATTAAATGACCATTCCCAGAAATGACTACCAGCTTTATTGAAATCTGACCTTTCTTTCCAGGCTACACTCAAATACCACCTAGTTCCCAAAGATGTCCCTGAGCCCAAAGCTATAACAAAGGCACGGCCATTGAACCTCTGTCTCAGGCCAACAAAATTTAGAGGGGGCAGCAACATTTGTGTCACTGTCCAACTTGAGCTAAATGACCTTCCTTATTTCAGACAAGATATTCTATCCTTTGGGCCATCTAGCTGCCTTCATCATGAACATGCATCGGAATGCTTATAAGGGACAGGGAACTCTGTGCTACCCAGATATCATCACTATTGGAGCACTAAAACAGAGGTCCCAAGTGGGAACGAGACCAGAAACTGGAACCCAATGGATGTAGCCAAGGTCCAGCAATTACTTCTCTCAAAAAAAAAAAAAAAAAAATCAGTGTATTAGTAAAGGAATCTTAGAGAATGACTCCGGAGATCAGGGTTCGGTTCCCCTCACCTCTCAGACTGTCAGGTTCCTTATCTGCCAAAGGACACGGTTGTACTTAGTTTCTATGTTCCCTTATTTCTGGAACACTGGGCTTGAATAATGAATTAGTTAAGGGTCTGCTTAAGCTCTGATCAGCACTGAGGTGCCTCCCTCAGAAATACCCTGCTCGCCCTTTCTCTTCTCTCATAACCAGAAGGGAGAAATAACAGCATTTGAGATGTCTAGCACCAATTAGACAAGGTCATAGCCAGAGTCCGTTCCAAGTGGGAACATGAAGAGGAGGAGGAAAATCCTCTTCAGGAGGAGGAAACCCCCCCTACCACTAATCTACTAATGAAGTTTCCTTCTACTGTGTAGGCAGGCAAAAGGCTGTCCTTGCCTGCTAATTTACTGGCAATAGGAAGAGGAAAAAATGAAGTATTTTACTTATCACCCAACAACAGCCAAGGGGCCCGTGGGCAAAAAATCTGTGAGTAGACTCTGGTGTCCATGTGGTGTGGTGTGGCCTGGCCATGTGGGCCCTGAGAGAAGAACTTGACCTGATTAGTTATCTCCTGCTGGGGGCTGGGAGGAAGGAGGTTTGAGAAGAGATACAGTCCCTGAGAGACGATAAACTGCCTCTTGCCTTTGTCCTCATTTGAGGTATCCTCTGCACAGAACTTGATAAATTCATCAGTAATGACTTTGAGTTGCTTTGGGGAAAGTAAACACAAGGTGTAAGCTGTAGGCAATGGCTATTTGGAAAGCTTTGGAGTTGGAGCTAGTCTGGGAGGAAGAAGCGAAGGATTTGGGGTAATACCTGGAAAAGTTAGGGATTGAGTCATGGTTTTCTAGAGCTGTGTGAGCTTGATTCTCAAGTGTTCTATTTTAAGTGGTCATACTGGATGTGGCATAGACAAGGACTCTGAAATATTTCATCAATTGGAACTAAGGCTTACCACTGTGTTCTAGGAGCTCAGGAAGACCCTCTATATCTCAGGGAAACCCACCCTCCCATCCAAAAGTAGCTAAAAAACAACAGCAGAGAAGGCCCCCTTGTCTTGGTTAGCTGACACCAGTGCTCTCCTCTGGGAAAGACAGGGCTAAGAAGCTCATGTTGAAATCACTCTCCTGAAGAACTCCATTCTTTCTGTAGCAATTTCTCCTGCAGCTAGGCGTTTTGAATGTGCTTCCTTCTGGGGCAGAACCCTAGGCATTAACGGGTCCAGATCAGTTTTGCCATTTTGGGGTGGCTTTTCATTGGGTCCAACTCTTCATGACCCCATTTGAGATTTTGCTGGCCAAGATACTGCAGTAGTTTTTGCCATTTCCTTCTTTAGCTCTTTTATAGATGAGGAAACTGAAGCAAACAGGATTAAGTGAGTTGCCCAGGGTCACACAACTACTAAATGCTTGAGGCTACATTTGAATTCAGATCTTCCTGACTCCAGACTGGGAGTTCTATCCATTTTACGATGGGTTTTATTATTTATAGCCCAGGTAGAGTAGGGACTTCTGGTGGAAGCCCACTAGAATGTGTGTATATGTGTACAGGTGAACACGTGTCCATCCATGTGGGAAAAGGACTGATTTAGAAGCCGTTATTGTAAAGCTATGAGTGCAAAGGCTATAAATGAGAATTAATCTCAAGCTAGCCTGAATCAGCTCATGCAAGAGTGATTATGAAATCTTTCTTGTAGTCAGCCAGCCAATAAACATTAATTTAGTACCTACTGTGTGATAGACACTATGTTTAGTACTGGGATACAAAAAAAGGCAAAAGACACTCCCTGATCTCAAGGATTACATTACCTAATGTGGAAGACAACATGTAAACAGTGACGTATAAGCAAACTATATACAAGATAAATAAGAAATAATCAACAGATTTTTACCTAGGGGACCCTCACAGGGATATGCAAATAGGTTCTACTCAGCAAACAGAGACACAACCAATGATTATTAAGGTTAGAATAAGCCTGAGCAGTCTCCTTTTCCTAAGTCAGAAAAATAAATGTAAAATTTTAAATAGAAAAGACCAACAAATACAGCAGAGGAAAAAAGCTTTAGTTTGGAGAGATTGAAAGGATATTGCAAAATGAACATAAGAAAGTCAGAATTTGTGGGATGAATAAAACTTGCAGGCAGAAGCCAAAGGATAGTATAATTAACAGTTTGGTGAGTGAAAGACGATAAAACATTTGTTCAGGAATGAAATTTTGACATGACTCAACAGAATGATTTGGCTGCCAGGAAATATAAGGTGATCTCAGGTTGCATTAATGGAATTATAATGACCAGAGAAAAGGAAGTAATGGTCTCACTGTTCTTGGCCCTAAACAGATCATATCTGGAGCACTGTGTTGGATCTTTGTGCTACATTTCAAGAAGGTCATTGACAAGCTGGAACACATCCTGAGGAGGATGGTAAAGGGACTCAAAATGATGTCATGTGAAGAATACTTGAAAGGACAGAGGCTGTTAAGATGGTGTGTATGTGTGTGTGTCCACGTATCTATGTAAGGGAGGGAGAAAGAACGGGAGGAGATATGATAGCTATTTTCAAACATCTGAAGTTCTGTTATATGAGAGAATTAAATATTTTTCTGCTTGGAAAGAACTAAGAGCAAAGGGTGAAAGTTACTGGGAAGCATATTTTGGCTAACAACAAAGAACTTCCCTGAAAAATAGTGAATGCAGAAAGCATTCAAACCAGTTGGATGGGGATTTAGCAAGAATATTGTAGAGATAGTTTCAAACTTTGTGTTAGTATTGTGCCAGATGATATCTCTTTCCACTTTATAATTTTATATCTGTCACAGGATTGCAGAGAATGAAACTATTGAGGAATGAATAAACAATGCTTAATCAACTAAAAGAAAAAAATTTTAAAGCTGACATTGAGTCTGACTAAAATCAACAGTAGCTAGATAATTTTAACATTAACCAGCCAGGTTAAATGCTAACATAAAGGAGAAAAACCAGAATGTGAACATTATTATCCTGAATTGTGTACTGTTAAAGATAAATGATTATTAGCACTTCTACTGGGAGTTGTTAGCCTAACAAATGAATAAGGGTTTTTTTTTTGTTGTTGTTGGTTTTTTTTTTTTTTTTGCAAAACCATTAGCAAAACCTCCCTCATTAATGTTGAAATGAGTTAATGAATTTATTTTTAACTCCCATATATGCTTAAGAACCTTACATGCAATGTGTATCCTGGTATATTTTTATACTTCTAGAAACAAATTAGAAAAGATATCTTGAAAAAAGTGTCCTTTTTTGCATTATTAGGAACAAATGCATAAAAATTATCTCCAATGACATGGTAGCTACTTTTGAGTAATATACAATTGTGAATAATTATGGGAAACAAAAAGGCAGCATGACATAGGGGAAAGAGGACTAGACTGAGAATGAAAAGAAGGTTTCTAGCCTTGGTGAGTTGTTAATTAGCTTTTATCAATGAATTGCCCTTGAAAAGTGATTTTACTTCTCTGTGCCTCATTTTTCTCATTTATTAGATTAGATAATAATTTCTCTAGGAATTTAAGTCCTGAAATTTTCTACTCTGAGAAAATCTTTAGAGTTCATGGAAACAGTGGAAGAGAACATGAGAATAAAAGAAAACCTGGACTCCCTTCCTCATTCAGCTAATAGTGCCTTGGGGACCCTTCAAAGGATCCACTTACTTTCTACTTCTTTTGAAACCTTCCTTTCCACAACAGGAAAGTGGGAGACCCAAAATGGGACAATGATTGCCACCGGGCTTCTGGATGACTAATAAGCACACATCTACAAAGAGCTCTGGAGCACTCAGAAAAAAGTATGGCTCATAAAAATATTATGACTCATCATTTTGGTGAAAATGTCAATAGGTCCCATCCAGAGGCAAAGAAGAGTTTCAGATAATTCTTTTAGTCCCTCCTTTAGTGAGTTAAGACAGCAATTTTTTCTTGGTTGTCTTAAAGCAGGTCAAGCCCTTTGACAAGGCAAACTATTTACCAATTTTACTTTTGAAGTCTAGCAGTCTGAGGATGTTTCTGCTTTTGCTTACCTGATTTATTCTTCCTTGGTGAGATCCCAGAAGTCACCAGGTCTGGCTGCTGGGTACCAGTCATTTTTCATCAATGTTGAGGGTAGCATTCCATATGCATTATTTTAGTCACCAGATCTCTGTATCTTCCAGGGCCCTTTCATGGAATTCTATCTCTTTAATCTATATCCTACACTACCATCTTCAAAGACCCTCTTCCCAACCACTTCTGCACCAAAGCTTTCCTAATAAGCTCGGTGAGGCTGATTTCATCACCTCCCTCTGACTCTTTTCCTCCAATGGTGGTTAGCTCCATATCCTGATAGCTGGAGAGAGGTTCTGTATCCAGGCTTGCCTGGTGGAGGCTAATCTAATGCTGTCAGGAAATGGAGGTACACGTTGTCAATTATATCATTAGTGAGGCCTGCTTGCCGTTAGGCTGAAGAGAAACTTCCTCCCTCAGGATGGGTAGCCAGGCATCTTCTATTTAATAGACTGGCCTATATTTGAATTTTGTTTCCATGGGTCCCAGAATTCTTCCATATGATGCTCCAGGCTTCTGCCTTTAATTTTAAAAATATAGCAAGCTAAGCTCAGTGTAGAAAGGGTACTAATTTAGAGTTTGGGGAGAACCAAGTTCTGGTTTCTGTCTATTGATTGTAAAATGTTGGGCAAGTTTCTTCTTGGAATCTTAATTTCTCTTGAGTGTTCTTTTCTGCATCCTAAAAATGGGAGGGAAGAATAATATCTATTTTGCCTATTTTACAAGTTGATTACCAGTATTAAATACCATAATGGATGTGAAAGCCATTTGGAAAATGTAAGCTATTTTACAAATTTCAGCTATTACAGCTCTCACTACAACTAAGAGAATTGAGGTGGGTAAAGGACTTGGTTTTGACTTCAAAGGTAAGAAGTCTGAGGCTTATTCTACTATTTATTACCTGTGTCTTCTTCTCTCTTGGAGTTTCCTTCTATAAAGTGAGGAAATTGGAGTGGGTGGTCTCTAAGATCCCTTCTAGATCTAAATCCCATGATTCTTTAAGTAAAGTCCTCAATTAGTCAAATAAAAAAATTAATAAGCACCTACTTATTATATGCCAGGAACACATGTAAAAATAAATAGCAATCTTCAATCTAGGAGTTTACAGTCTCATGAGAGAAAAGAACACACAAAAGGGAGTTGAAAAGAAGAGAAGGGATGGGGAAGGGAAAAGGTAACTACTGTGTCTTAAGAAGGCAAAAAGTGGTATAGCTGATAGAAGATGAAAAAGGAAACCCCCTTTCCTCAAAGTTGCTACTCCTTCTTAGGGAAGTCAGTGATTATTGTTTCAATCTAACTTTCCACATCTTTCTCCTCATACCCCTATGCCATGAAACCTGAGATGGCTATGTCCTGACCTCACTTTCCACAAAGTCAATATCTTAATTTCTTTTTTTTTTTCATTGTTCCAGCAATAATCTAGCACTCATAGATTTGGGGACTACTACTAGAAGGGGCAAGCTCATTTAGTTAATAGAAGAATCCTAAATGAAGACAAACTATGATCCTCTTAAAAATACACATTTTTTAGTTCAATGCTGTCTCTGGATGGGTGCCAATCCCACCGGCATTTATAAGTGGTGTCAAGCCCAGGATAAATCATACTGTGATTCTCTTTCCCAAGTCCATCATTTTTATACTGTAAGTCAATGCAGCAGGGTTCTAATCTGATGTTTCCTTGTCATTGAGATATAATTGTATTCTCAAAGGCTATGAATGTAAAATGCAAGCAATCTGGTAGATTCCATCAACCTGTAATTCTTTAAGACTAAGCCCCAATGGGGCAGCTAGATGGTGCAAGAGAGAGTTCACCAAGCTTGGACTCGGGAGGACCTGAGTTCAAATCTAGTCTCAGACACTTAATACTTTCTAGCTGTGTGACTCTGGGCAAGTCACTTGACTCCAATTGCCTTGCAAAAAAAAAAAAAAGAATAAACCCCAATCTTTAATCTGAGGATCAGCTGAGCCAAATTTAAAGAGGCTTGTTGCCAGAAAATTGGCTACAGAATTGTAAGCTTGTGGGCCACAAAAACTCAGCAAGACCATCTATTAAAATCTAGAGAATCTGTAATCTGTCCATGGAGTCCAAAAATCAGTCCAATGCAAGGGTTGACTGTTTCCAGGGCACTCTTTAAAATGAAAAGAAATACTCCACAAATGGACAAAGATGAATAACGGGAATTATTAATCTTGGGGCAGCAGAAAAATAGACACACTGCACTAAAAAGTAGTGCAACCATTCTGGAAAGCATTTGGAATTATGATAAGAAAGTAATGCTAAGATAATTATGATAACAGCCATACACTTGACATAGAGATTCTACTACTAGGCATATCTTATTCCCTACATGATAGAGTTTTAAATATGGCCTTCATGTGTTATGCCTAGGAATGGTTTCCTTTTATTCCCCAATACCTGGAAAATTATGTAAGTTGACTCCCATATTAATAGGTCAACATAAGGCCCCATTCTTTGGAGCTTCCATGCTTTGAATCCTATTTTCACCATCTACTACTTGTGTGGCCTTGGGGTAAATCAGGTCACCCCTCTGGTTCCTCTGTTCTCTTATTTTAAAAGTGAAAGGTTCCCTTAAGCTCTAAATCTGGGATCTTAAACAAATTCTGCTGCACTGATCAAACCTGGGAATATAGTATTTCTAATCTGAGGAAATCTGGTGGTCTGATGACAGGGTCATTAGGAACACTGGGTTCAAGAACTTACATAATTTTCCATTCCAGCCAGCAACCAATTTAACCTTTTTACTTCAGTTTTCCTCTCCTTCCTCAGCAAATAGCAGAAAGTACTATTTAGTTTCCTCACAAGGGAGTTGTGAAAGCTAATGAGATAATGTTGGGAAAATACTTTGAAGATGAAAAGTCTAAGTAGTCCTGATACAACTGTCTCAGCTGGGACTCTTCTCTCTCCTATAGCCCCCCAAAATGAAACCTTTCATAGGAAGATCCCAAAGCACTTTTATCAGTGGGCTCACTCAAACACATTGTCAAGAGTAGATATTCACAGGATGGGCTTCTGAAAGTAACTTACTCCTTGCACCAGATGTATAGTATACTACAGTTCAAGGAAGGAAGAAGCAATTTGCATTTGTAAAAGAAGTGATGGAGGAATCCAAATCATATGAAGATGTAATTACCCAGTTGGAATTTAGCCAGAAGACATCTGAGTTAAGTTTTTGTTAAAAAAAAAAAAAAAAAAAAGCATCATGAGAAGAAGAAGAAGAAACAGGAAATAAGAAGGGAAGAAACAAGAAAGAAGAACAATAACAAAAACAAGAAAAAGAGGCAGGAAAGAAGAAGAAGAGGAAGAGGAAGAAAAAGAGGAAGAAGGGAAGAAGAAGAAGAGAAGAAATAAGGAAGAACAACAAAAAGGACAACAAGAAGGAAAGAAACAGCAAAGAAGAAGAACAAGAGGAAGAAGAAGAAACAGGGAAGAAGAAGAGAAGAAGAAGAAGAAGAAGGGAAGAAACAGGAAAGAAGAAGAACAACAACAAGAACAAGAGGAAGAAGAAGAAGGGAAGAAACAGGAAAGAAGAAGAACAACAACAAGAACAAAAGGAAGAAGAAGAAGAAGAAGAAAAGAAGGGAAGAAGAAGTAGAAGAAGGGAAGAAGAAAAGGAGGAGGAGGAAGAAGAAGAAGAAGAAGAAGAAGAAGAAGAAGAAGAAGAAGAAGAAGAAGAAAAGAAGGGAAGAAGAAGTAGAAGAAGGGAAGAAGAAAAGGAGGAGGAGGAAGAAGAAGCAGGGAAGAATTAGAAGAAGGAAGAAGAAAAGGAAGAAAAAAGGAAGAAGAAGAGGAAAAAGAGAAAGAAGAGGAAGAAGAAGAAGAGGAAGAAGAGGAAGAGAACTGGTAGAAACAAAACAGATTTCAATTTTCAAAGGCCTTAGACTGCTGAATGAGGAAAAAACCTCCCAGGATCTCATATGTGGCACTCTTTTATTTAGGATTTGAGGACAGAGAGGTTAGAAGGAGAATCTCCCTTAGCTAGAATTATCCCCCTTAAAATTACCATTAGAACATTAGTGCTACAGTGAAAAAGGATCTGGAGCAAACATTGAATTCAAAATCCCTCTTCAGACACTACCTTTGCAAATCTCAGATAAATCATTTAAATTCCCTTGATTTCTACCCCACATGTAAAACAAGAGGATTGTATTATATCATCTTTGAAGTCACTTTCATTTCTTTATATAGGTACCATCATATCCCTGGTTTCCCATTTTCTTTCAAAAACTGTCCCTTTGGAAAATTCACTCTTCACCCATCAATTTAGCACTTGACAGTAATGCTAACTCAAGCTTCTTCACTGCAATCTACTTAGCAAGTGGCCATTGAAGTCTTCCAATGTATGAAAGCCCATTACTGTTATTAATAGTTCTAATTGTTAGGAAGCTGCCTAGATTTACTTCTTTGCAACCATAATATCATTATGACAAAAAGTTCATTAACTGGAACAAAGTTGGTATCAGCCCTATTGTTATAATTACAGTTCCCAACTCATCATCAATACCAAAGAACAGTTCAAAGCTGAGAATAGGAATCTTGGCCATTCAGAACCATCTGAAACAAATGGGCATCTTATATACATCCCATATACGAGATCAATGGCTGAATTTATTGGCCAATTATGCTCTGAAAGCATTCAATAGTGAAGCAACATGGTACAGTGGAGAGGACTAGTATTAGAAAGAGCCCTGATTTAGAGTTAGCAATTCTGGCTTCATATCCTTGATATTTGCTTACTATGTGATCTTGAACAAGTCATTTTATCTATATTACCTTAGTCTCATCTGTAAAATGAGATAGTTGGACACCTACATGTGATCTATAATATTTTCTTGTTCCAAGTCCTAAGAATGTATGATGAATCAGCAAGTAGTGGAATGTACACTGTAACTTGAAACAAAAAAACAAATAAAAACCTTGGTTTTAGTTCAATCTTCTCATTTACAGACAATATTGTCTTTGGCAAGTCACTTAATGTCTCTGATCCTCAGCTTCCCCTTCTGCACAGTGGGAGTTATGATAATAATGCCATAATGATATATTTGTTGAAAAATACTATAAAATAGACAGCTCTCTGGAAATGCAAACAGTATCATCTTTATAAGTTGAGTTGTATGGCATGTTCAAGGAGGACTACCATCTCTGGCACCAAGGTTTGCTGAGCCCTCTTCAGGGCTGCTCATCTACCTTTGGTCTTTAACTGACTTCCAACACTCTCCTGTGGTTCCAGAAAATTATAGCATGGGCAGCAGCCACACTCCTGTAAACCTGCCTTGAAGATAGTCTAAAGTAAATTGAGTATAACCAATGAGCCTCAAATCTATTAGTTAATTAGGGAAGTGTTCTACCCCAGCATGTAAAGACTTCCCTCATGGATAAGAATAATTTATCCCAATGGCCACAAAGGCATCTAAGTACATGCTATGGAGCTCTTAGAGTCTAGTCAGAAGTCAAAGACACCAAAGTCATCCACTGCCTCCTGGGCCATCATCAGTTCTTTTGACTTTTGTTCTGCACTGCACCTCAATGATTCTGGAAGAGAGTGAGGGTGATGACTTTGTGAAACTCTGCCTCACTTAAATTTAATTTATGTACAAGTCAAGACATTACCCACAAAGTCATTTGTCCTCTTTAGAATCAAAGGACAAACAAAATATTATAAGAAGGCATCAATCCTGGGAGATTCAAAGAAGTATCAAACAGTAAACTGAGGCAAGTTTTCAATACTTTGAATATAGCTCTTGGTAAATGAGGAAACTATTCTCTATACTTCAGTTCTACACATCCATTTATATTCCTTGTCCTTAAATGATTATTCCCTTAAACTAAATGAGTTGCTAGCTGCCTTATCCTGGATCTTCAACAAGTTAATGTTGCTACTTAAGTCTCTATATCTGTTCCCCGGGGAACCATATAATTTCCTGGTGGGATCTGGTCCTTTGTGTCCTGCCCTCCCTATTGCTACTAATACAGCTCAGCTTGATCACAAAAGATATCATATTATTCCAACCCCAGGTCTGACTATCCTCATACAGAAATGCCTTGTCCCTTTTTTAATCCTCTTGTTTCCCCTGGGTAAAGTCAATAATGTCAGCCCATATAGAGTTTTTGGAGTGTGAAAAATGTCTACATAGGCACTAGACTAAGGTCACAAAAGCTATTTCACTTACATAGTGACCTGTAAGATGGCTGTACTTCCTATCTCCAAAAGCCCAAGGCTACTTATTGCATTAAACCCTGAAAGTTATCAAAACCCATCTCTGCATTTCAGAATCCTGGTTGCCTATTCATTCAAGGATGGTGATAACCCCAAGCCTACAGCAAAGTCTCCTGTAGTGGGCAGCCCAATAAGACAAAACTGTTGTTGCACAAAGAATGAATACTGAGAGAGGGCTGCAGCAGCTGAGAGGTCAGAGGAAGGAGGAAGGAGCTTGTTTTTGTTTTTTAAATTTTTTTATTAAACTTTTTAAATTTTCAAAAATATATGCATGGATAATTTTTCAACATTAACCCTTGCAAAACCCTATGTTCCAATTTCCCCCTTCTCCCCACCCCCTCCCCTAGACAGCAAATAATACAATATATGTTAAACATGGTAAAAATATGTAAGTCCAATATACGCATACATATTTATACAATTGTCGCACAAGAACAATTTAGTCAAAAAGGAAAAAAAAATGAGAAAGAAAATAAAACGCAAGCAAACAACAACAAAAAGAGTGAAAATGCTATGTTGAGATCCACACTCATTTTCTACAATCCTCTCTCTGGGTGCAGATGGCTCTCTTCATCACAAAGTCATTGGAACTGGTCTGAATTGTCTCATTGTTGAGAAGAATCATATCCATCAAAATTGGTCATATAATCTTGAGGAGCTTGTTTTTCAATGGTGCTACTTAAAGCTAGTACTTGGTTGGCCAGTTAGTTAATTAACATTTTATTGAGTACCTACTATGTGCCCAATTACACTTCTAATGCTATGAGGAGATGCCAGCAATGTCAATGACTAAATAAAGTGTTTTGAAGAAACTCACAAGTCCATTGAAGAGATACCATATAATTTAGCATTAGAAGGAAACTAAGGTATCAGGAGTATGGCAAAGTAAAAGGAGACACTCTATTGAAAGCCTGTTTCAACCTGTTCTGCCTGTGTGCCCTCAGGAAAGCTACTCTCCCTACTTTGGCCTCCTTCAGTTTTCTCTTCTGGGAAATGGCAAGGGATGAGGGGCATGGGGTTGAATCATAGAACCTTTAAAGTCTTCCTCATCTAATTCTAGGATTCTATTCACATGTCTTCTACTTCCCATGAGCCTTCAGATCTTCCAAGTAAGTAAAAAACAAACAAATAAAAACTATACTTCTCACCTCCCCCTCTCCCTTGTCAATAAAAGATTACATTCACATATGATCTCCAACATGAGACTATAAGTATAAAGATGGGGTCACAACCACCTCTTCCACTTTAGCCTTGATATCTTAATGAGTTGAGATCACAAGCTTTAATAAAAAGCTTTGTAAAGTCCTTTGAATTAGAGTGATATTGTACACTAAATAGTCCAGTCATCTATTGTATTTTGATCCATTACTAGTCATCTTGACTTTTGACTTGCCATCCAATTTTTATATCTCTGTGAGAAAAGGTGAAGGTTGATGATTTTGTGCAGTTCTACCTTACTCAAATGCAATTTGTACACAAGTCAAGACATCAATCCGTGATATCATTATTCCTCTTCAGAATGAAAAACTGCCACAACAACAGCAATCATGTGCATATAGGCAAAGGAAATGTGGCCATACCTCAAAGGCTGTCCATAAATTACCAAACTAATAAGAATGAGATTCATTTGGAAGGTTGGAACAAGTCTGATATTCAACTAAAGCCCTTTGAGAAGAACCTTTTTTAGGGAAAATGGAGAAAGCTTAGCTGACTTAGGTCTAGTTTTTCCCCCTCTCCTACTTTTTAACAGAAAAAGACTTGTGAACTTCAAAGAGTCTGATGGATTTTGGACTTCCTTAGTGTCCTAGTTATATCCTCAGATCAGCTGACAGTAATGTCTGATTCAGGAAAAAAAGACAGATGGACACTAATTCACCATGTTTAAATGAAACTTCTTGAGAACTCCATAGCAGGAAAAAGGACTTCTGGCAGCCAAGAGTTATGAGTTATCCTTTTGACACATATGCTTTCCAAACTTGAGGTTTTTCCTTGGACTCATATATATTCATGGGAAAGTCTTTTTTTTTTCACAAACTGTACTTTGTAAATACCTTAGTAAATGGCCCTATCTAAAAAGCTACTAGCTTTTTAGTCTAGCTGATTGATTGAAGGGAAACACTCTAGTGAGTAGTTGATAGTTAATATCATTAGAGAATCATTTTTATCATAGCTACTCCTAAAACCAAAAACTCTTCTGTGAGTTTGACAGAATTTATGTGGGCTACATAATATCTCTAAGGATAGGAACTGTTTTTGTTTTTTCTATTTTTAAATGTCCATAGCACTTAGCCCAGTCAATGTCTGATATATAGTTAAGTACGTAAATATGATTTTTGATTAGTTACTAAAGAGATATAAGAAGGAGTCTGAATATCAATACCAGGTATCTCTTAGAAATACCCTATACTCTTGAAATATCAACAGGATCCCAGCTTGAGAAGACCATGTAATCCATTTGAAGAGCAAAGTTACTATGGTAGTCACCATTTAGTAGTCAAGAAAGCCTTTCTAGAGAAGAAGGGGTTTGGGGGACGATTGGAATAATGGAAGGGACTAACCTTAGAAAGGCAAAGCATTTGGGATATTACCATCATGCTACATTCTAAGTTATTGCATCATTGTACCACCCTAGAGAGTAGAGAAATAAGGGAAATCTTCCAGAAAAGTATTCAAGGGCAAAAGGACATGCAAGAACATAACCAAGAGACATGGAGAGCAGCCATTTCAGTATGATTAGAGTGTATATAGATTTTTCTCAGCCACCCAGAGTTAAAACTGTAGTCACACATAGTACAATGAGAAAACAACATAACTGGGCATTATTGCTCATGTGTCCTTCTAGATCAGCAGTTCCCAAGAATGTTTTAAAGTTTTTTTCCTCTGGGGTCTGGCATTGAAGTGTGATTGTATCTGGACAACTTCTGCCTTTTTTCTCTCTTATTTTCAAGGAGAAGAACAGGAAGATGAAGGGAGGGAGAAGGGTGCAAAATAGAGATACTAATAAACTTGAATGATACGGAGAGGGCATGTAACTATCTTGATTGATCAGAGAAGATATAGAGCACAAAAATATATATGAATATATTATGTATATAGTATTATGACTATGATATTCTTTACAACACCAATAGTAACTAATATTCCTATAGTACCTTAAGGTTTGCAAAATGCTTTAAATAAATTATCTCATTTTATTTGAGATTTCAATTGATCTAGTATTTAATATTATAATATTGCAATACAGGTAAAAGAAAATGAGCTGAAGATTCAGGAGTAAATGACCTTGTCTATAGGATCACAAAATTAGAAGTAGGAGGGGCTTTAGAGTTCTAGTCCAATGCCTTTGATTGAATAATGAGGTAACTGAAAGGATAAAGGTTTTTTCCAGGATGACATAGGTGATAAATATCTAAACTCACACCCATATCCTCCAACTCCCAATTTTATGCTCTTACTGATGTTTCAGACGGCCTCTCTTTCTTCCCCCCCCCCCCCAGTTACCATGATGACAGTCCTCCTCCTGAATAAGCCTCTTTACAGTAAAATACAAAATGAAAGTTCTAAATGTCAGCTCTGACCTGGGAACAACAGAACTCTGACAATCAACAACCAATGGGGGACAAGTCTTCCTACCCACACATTTCAGGCTCTATCCTTGATCTGAAAAGCTTCCCTGCCAGGTTCAAGCTGTTAGTCCCCAGAGAAGCCTATGGTACCACTATCTCTGCCTGCTCATCTTCCCATATTATCCTTAGTAAGGTCCATGGAAAGGAATTGTATTTATCCATTAAGTCCTGAAGACATTTTATTGTATGTATATGAAATCAATTGGGTAATACAAACACACACACACACACACACACATATATATATGTATAGCACTTTGCATATTTTAAGGTGCTTTAGAAGCATTATTGTTGTTATTGTGATCATTATTATTATTACCTGTACTTGTCCCAAAGGCCAGTGTGCCATAGAACAAGGGAAACTAAACTGAGAATCAAGACACCTAGACCTGTCTCCTGGTCTCTCATAATGAGACATTTGGTGAATCACATCACTATTCTGGGACTTAATGTTTTCATCATTTTTTTAAGAGATAAAAATTAGCAGGGTAGAAGTGGGTAGGAGGGGGGGTGAAACTAGTAGGGTGGAAGTTATGCTTTAGGAGCTTCAAGTTCCCTCCCAGGTCTAACATCTGTTATTATCTGTATCATTCTAGAGGAAAATCTCACCACTCTCCACATAGCTATTCTCCCTTATGTGTATTTTCCATCCATCATTCTTGCTTCTCTCTGGTTCTTAGGTGTCTCTATCATTCATGTGATGAAGTTTCTTCCAGTTTCACCCAGCTCAACCTCCAATGGGTGTCAAGAGGGAGAACCATTTAGCAAATAGCACACAGAGCAATTATGTTCCAAGGGCACAACATTTGGATGAGACCCTTCCTCCTGGCCTCTCCCAGCTTCTCCTGGCTCCTCCCTCATCTCAGGTCCTATGGGCCTCCCATTCCTATTCCTCAGCAGAAAGAGCTGTAAATGCATTGCATCAATCTGCAAGGTCTCCGAAAACCTGTCCTGTTGTGATGGATTTTTTAATTGGATTGTGACAAACATTTAATACCTAATAGAGCTTTTACCAGCACAGTTAATTAAGAATGTGACTAATCTAATTCACTGGTGGGAGCTTAGAAAGAAAGAAGGGAAAGTGAGAGAGGAAAGGAGACAGATTTGTGGAGGGTTAAGGGAGGCTAGAGAATCATTATGTTTTATTTGGGGTTTCTCCCCTACTTTTTATCCTTTGAATTGAAAGGGACTGAAGATGAATAGTGAAAGACTGGATTAAGTTCAAGACACCTAAAATACACAGAACCACTTCTGAAGCATCCCTGGCAAGCAAGAACCTCTTTCTCTCTCAGCATAATATTCTGTCCCTTTGTGCTCAACTTGTCACTTCCGACTTGTTAGCAATGCCTGAGCAGGATCCTGTGGCTCGTCCAAGGCAGACCAAATACCAGTTCAGTCTTACAGACGTCACTAGTTACCATATCTGCCTTATAGAAGAGGATAGCATGATGCTCCCCAGAGCAGGTTTAGGCACTTATTCTTGGGAATCAAGTGATATGATTGGATGACATAAAGATCTGCACACATCTAAGTCAATCACATCTAAACATGCTCACAAATGCACAAACATGAATATGTGCCTACTCAGCACAGGGCAAATTGAAAAACCTATGTGCTTTTGTGTGTGTGTATTATATATAATACATATATATATAAAATATATATTACAAATACATATATATTTTATATTACATATATAAAATATATATTACAAATACACATGTATTACAAATACATGTATATTATATTATATATAATATATGTTACAAATACATATATATTATATTACATATATATTATATATATTACAAATATATATTATGTGTATATAATATATACACACACATAGACACACAAATGTACCCAGGGGTGCATAAGCAGCCAAGAAAGACGCTGGTAGTCCAGGGATGTAGCATGGTATATTATAAAGAGTATTGCAAAGGCAGATGACTTGGGTTGAAACTCAGTCTTTGACACAGTGTTGGAGTACCCACTAGGGAGTCAGAAAGACTCCTATTCCTGAGTTCAAATCTGACTTCAGACATGTACTAGCAGTGTGACCCTGAGAAAGTCAGTTATTAATCCTGCTTGCCTCAGTTTTCTCATCAGCAAAATGAATTGGAGAGAGAAATGGCAAACCATTCCTGCCCAGAAAACCCCTGAAGTAGGTTATGAAGAATTGGACATAACTGAACAAGGAAATTCTCCATGTCCTTTAGTGGCAATGGGCTCCCTCAGCAAAAGGGCATTCCTCTGATGATTAGACAAGTCATTATCTAAGATGGCTAAAATAGAAAAGTTGAAGGATATAGGGCAAATATGGCTGGAGAATACTCCTTGAGAACAAGGACTATCTTTCAGCTTTCTTTATATCCCAAGCATTTAGCCCTATGCCTCAAACAGAGTAGGTACTTAATAAATGTTTATTGACTAACCAATTGACTAAACTTTAACTATGGAATCATACTTAGAGTTGTAAGCTATCTTAGGAATTAGGGACTTTTAGAGCAACCCCTTAATATTAAAGATTATGAAATCAAGGTCTTGAGATGTTAAGTAACCACTTTCTTATATACACATTCTTATAGTATATATTATTATATGTAAATTATATCATTATATTATAAATGTTAAATTATATTATCTATCACATATTATTATATATAAACATATATAACACAAATACAAAGAAAAACAAATTGAAATTTGTCTGAAATAGGTAAATACAATGTAGTTTAAGAGGGCGAGCATTAACCATTGAGGAGATCAGGAAAAGATTCATGTAAAAGATGCTGTTTAAGGTACATCTTAAAAGAGAGCTGAGTTAGGTGAAAGTACGGAGGAAATTATAGATCTGGAATCTGAACCCAGGCCATCTGCCTCCAAGTTCTTGGGAAAGGTTTCTGGGGATTTGAAATGAAGTGTGCTCTGGAGAGGTCCCATGAATACTATCCATTGGAGTGCCTGTGTTTGGGGGAGGGAAGAGCTAAATATCAGGGTGAATTTGGTAAAAGGAGAATTATGCATGTGTAGGGGGAAAATATCAATCCTGCTGACACACGGTGCCATAGTAACTGCTTATAAAGAAAAACTCTTCTGAATTTTCCTTTGTTCCGGCATAGAGGCATTGCCCTGAAATTCATAACTGCTAGGCTTTTGTAGAATGATGTTTTAAAATGGGTAATAATGTGGCAAAAGCTGCAGTTACAAAATATTCCATGTCTCACAAAGCCTCATGTCTATCATTGATGTTTGTTCATCGTTACAGCAAGCCTGAATGAGGAGTATGTTTGAAGGTTTTTTGTTTTTTTGTTTTTTTTTGCCTGAGCTTTGAGAACATCAGAACCTAAGGACAGGGGTCTCATCTTCTCTCCGCTCCTTATGGGTAGTTTCTAGCTCTTGAGAAGTAGTTAGGGATCTGTGCCAGGTACCATGCTAAATGCTGGGGATAGAAATGTGAAGAATAAAACAATCACTACAGCCAGAGAAATTACAGGATATATTCTAATCGGGTCAGAGAAGGACACATATATATTGCAGCATAAATTCAGTGAATAAATATAACTGTCTAAAAGGAAATTTAGGATGTCAGGACATAGTTTGAGAGGAAGGGTGCTGAGAGCAAGAAGAAGCAGATTGGGCTTTACTTAGAAAATCGAGCTTGGTTATCATCCTTTGTGCTCTGAGGACCAAAATGGCATCATTATGTTGAGGACAAGGTATAGTGTATCTAACTATATATAGTTGGAATATAGTGTATCCCAACACAAGCTGGGCACAAAAAGTCCACATTAAACACTTGGAATGGAAATGTTACTAAATTTGTGCATCTCACATTTCTTTTGGAGCTAAGGCAATTCTACTTTGTTCATAGGGCACACAACCTTCTTTGGTGTGGGCACATCATGCTGAATGGTCCTGTGCCAACTTGAGCTTCACCTTAAAGGAAGAGAGAAGTTCTATAAAGTAGAGATGAGAGAATGTATTCCAGGCATATGACACAGCTAATACAAAGGCATAGAAATGGAAAATAGAGTGTCATGTGTCAAGAAGAAAGAGAAAAAAAGGCAGACAGACAGAGATAGAGACAGAGATACCAATTTGGCTAGATTACTGGAGAGAAAGTAATGGGTAAAGAGGTCAGAAAGATTGTGTTGTGTAAGGTTTGGCAGGCACTGGAAGGTTTATCTCTGGCAGCTTAACTAATAACAATAATCTTTACTTAGTGCCTTAAGGTTTTCAAAGCTCTTTATAATATCTTATTTAATCTTCACACTACTCCAGTAGGGGCTATTATTAACCTCATTTTATAGATAAGGAAACTGAGGTAGATAAGTTAAATGACTCAGTTCACACAGTAAATGTCTAGGCCAAATGTGAATTCATGAATGAAATCAAAGCCCCTATTGAGACACATACCATCAAAAGAAATATTAACACCTTCTCAACTCTATTGCTCTTCCAACATGATGCCTTTGTGTATTTTCCAGGATCAAAAACAGTGAGAAAGTAGATTTGGAGAAATGTGTCTTTTAGCATAATTACAGGTCACTGGATTTGCCAGAATGATATTGATAATCTAACTGATCTGCTGGCTATTCACCATATACAACATTAAAAGTAGTCTAATCTGTCCAGAATGTCCTCCTCTTTCTTCCCCTCCCCTCCCTGAATCCCTTTCTGGGATTTTCAAAGTATAACTCATATACTTTATACACACACACACACACACACACACACACACACACACACACACACACATAGTGTTGCTAGATATAGTAAATAAATAGTTCTCTGTCTCTCTTTCTCCTAAAAAAATCCATATTACTTTGAATTTATTTGCTTATTTATGGAGCATATATCCCCTCCATCCTGCAGAATGTTAGTTCTTTGAGAGCATAGATGATTTCATTTTCCATTGTGTATCCCCGATACCCAGTACAATGCTTTGCATATATGTAGTAAGACTTTGATAATGTTTGTTGAATTGACTTGTTAGTACACAGATATAGTGGATTTGGAATGAGGAAAAACTGTTTCTAGCACTTAACTAGCTATGTAGCCTCAAGCAGGGCATTTAACTCTTGCTTGCCTCAGTTTTTTTCATCTGTAAAATGAGCTGGGGAAGAAAATGGAAACCATTCCAATATCTCTGCCAAGAAAACTCCAAATGGGGTCATGAAGAATTGGAAACACCTGACAAACACACACACATAAATTGTTTAATCTCTTTCTAAGCCTCAGTTTGCTCACCTATAGAAGGAGGAAGTTGGATTAGATAAACTCTTAAGATCCCTTGCAGATCTAAATTATTGTCCTATGCCAAAGAAAGTCAAATAGAAGGGGAATATATTACCATGCATAGCCCAAATTTCATAAAAAACATAAATACAGGATAGGAAGACCTAGGTATCTTAAAATCTGTGTCAATGAAGGGATTAAAGAGATTCAGCAAAGTAAAATCGATCTTTCTTGGGTGAAAAAGCATTGATGTTGTACCTACTGTCTGCCAGTATTGTGCTAAATGGTTTATAAACATCTCATTTGATCCTTACAACAGCTCTGAAAGGTAGATGTTGTTAATCCCCACTTTACCCTTGAGGATACTGTGACTTACCCAGTTTATACCATTAATAAATATCTGAGACTGGACAGACCCAGTACCACCTCACTGTTTCACAACTGTGGAGTTGTGACATATATCTGAAAGGAGTATCCAGATAGCTACAATCATGGATCCTTTAAAGTTTCAAAGTATATATCCTCAGAGTAGGGCACCATGCCCATATATGGCTATCCATGATACCCTAACCTCCTCTTGCCCAAACAAATCAAAATCACATCGCTTGGCAGTTTTCCTATTCAGAGCCACTCCCTGGCAACAAATATCCATGCCCCCTCTATCTGAACTTTGGCATTTTTGTGCCACTGAGGCAGTGCCTTTGACTAGAAAGATAGGAACTGTGGGAGTCCCTGTCGTCCTGTTGCCTGTGCAGCTGGTATTCCAGAATGAGCACATGCCCTGTGTTGCTATTTCTAGATTGCATAATTATTAGTAAAGGCACATTTTCTTAATCACCAACCTGGGTGCAGAGATCCCTCTCTGATGTTTGCCTTGGCTGTGTGTGATCACAGGGGAGGTCATTAGTTCTTTCGAGGAAGAAAGGGAAGGCAAGAAACAGCAAGAAGTCTCTCATTAAGGCTTTGCCCACGTTTAAATAAAAGAGCATGACTCTAAAAATTTTAGATTAGAATTATAGAATTTTAGAGCCTAAAAGATCATCTAGTTCAAGGGTCCCCTATTTTTTCTGTATAAGGAGTAACTCTACTTACCTAAAATCTTTTGAGGAGGAACTGAGAAAAGGGTGCTTTTACTTTGATGGATTTTTTTAATCCTTTCACTGACACAGATTTCAAGCTACCTGGGCCTTCCTATACTGTGTGACTGTGATCCTTGGCCTCTCATTAGGCTGACACAATGAATCTACCCAAAGGACAAAACCTTTCTCTAATTTGTTCAACGTTAGATGGATATCCAAGAGGTACACAGGTTATCTATAGGTTAGCCTTCACTTTTATTATCCAATTGGGGCATATTATTGTTTCCTATCATGCACTTTTCTTATGACTTCCTTCACCCTACTGCCCTAGTCTGATTATACCCACCATGCACCTCTGTATTGGTCTTTGGGTACTCTTAAATTTCAGTTCTTTGGAGAGTTTGTTGGTATTCCATGACTTATAGCCATATAGCAACACTAGATTTCAGCATCAGTGGAAGAATATTGATATTAAAAAGATAGTCCTTTATTTCAGAGAGAAGCTCGGGACTCATCTAAAGATCTAAGAAGTTTCCTTAAGAGAATAGAATATATTCATTTCTTAAAAGAAGTACTGGTAGTCGAAGGTCACTGGTAATGTTTTCTTAAATGAAGAACCCTAGTAGTATCTTGACTATAAGACATCAGAATGGGGTGGTGATTCAATCCAGTGACTTCCAACCATGTTCTCTCTCTAGAGGGAATATCCCAGATAAAGGGAGGGTAATGAGTCAGTGCCTTCTACTTACACTCTCTTTTACTAGTCCTTGGATATGTTTGAAAAGTGGTCAAGTTTGGAGTCTTGCTTTCTTTCTGAAAAATCATTTTTCAAAAATGCCTTTTGCTTTTATATCACTGAGATGACCTTCTAGATTTTTAAAAAATAAGAAATGAAAAAGAGTTTGAGGATGTCACTTCTAGAAGGAAAAATATTTCCTGATACAGTGTGTTCCTTGGATCAAGAAGAGGATGAACATAATTCCTGCACAGCATCCTATTTAGATGATACATGTCCAATGATGATGAGACTGTTTGTTCTTCTGACCCCCAATATGTTTACCTTCTGAGGGGAAATAAAAAAAACTCAGATTAGACCTATGAAACTGGAAGGCATATTTTCTGATCTTTCAAAAGAGAGGGATTTTTAGCAGAATTTAGCTGTCCCAATGGCAGCCCCAAGTTAGGGTTTTTTTGGATTACTTTAGTGTATTATTTATTTCTGTATTTGTTTACTAACTCCTTTTAGTCCTTTGAATCTTAATGACTTTTGTGATTGTGAAATGAAGGCTTCCCTACAGACATGACAGGAAACCTCAGAAAACTTCACATCAGATGAGCAACATGACTAAGTTTTTACATAAATAATGTCATTCTTTTAAATAGATTAGGAGGGGAAAACGTATAGTGGTAGGAAGACCCTTTTTCTCTCTTTGACAGGAAGAGTGACAGTGTCAGAAAAACAGTGCTGAAGAGGGCCACTCATTTAGAAACAGAGAGAGGAAAGGGAGAAAGAAAGAGGGAGAGAGGTAATGGGAAGAGGGGATGATGGGGGGAAGGAAAAAGAGATAGGAAGGAAGGAGGTAGACAGAGAGAGACAGAGGCAGGGAGACACAGACAGACACAGAGACAGGCAGACACATACACACACACAGAGAGACAGGCAAATGGAGAGACAGACAGACAGACCAGAGATTCAGAGGGAGACAGATAGAAAGAGAGGGAGGAAAAGAGGGAGGGAGGGAATTAAAGAGAGTGTGCATATTTCTTATGTTTACTACATGCCAGCCACTAGGAACACAAAGACAATCAAGCCAAGTATTCTATGCCCTCCAAAATCTTCTACTTTAATGGAGGAACACAACATGTAAAGGGGAGTGGGAGACAGAAAGAGTAGGAAGAGTTTATTTGTGAGCAAATAAACGTGGTGTGGGGATATCAGAAATGTAGGTTGGGAGTTTGGTTTCAGGAAAGATAAAGCAGAAGAACTCTCACAGATAAGTTTCTTTCCTCCCCTCCTTCAGTCTTTGCTTTTTTCTGTTACTCTCTTCATCTTCTCTTAAGGGGGTCTCTCTCTCTCTCTCTCTTTTTACTATTTCCCTTTGGCTGAGGTTAGACAACTAAGCCCTTTGGATCATCACTGTTTCCCTTCCCCTGTGCAAGAACAGAGATTTAAGGCACCTCCCAAAGGGGCTGGGGATTGGGGGAGAGAACAGGTGTCAGAGCTTATCACTTCCTGCCTGCTCTGAACTAGAGATTTGACACTGACGGGTCAAAGCCTTTTCAAGAACATTTCAGATCTTTCACTGTGGGGAAGAATCTTTCAATGGGTATTTGTGTGACAACTTCATCCAGAGAAGAAAGGGAACAAGCAGACAGGGAGGTGAAGGAGGTGGAGAAAAAGGGGAAGGTTGGGAGGGCTGGGGAGAGTGGGAGGAAAGTGGAAAAAAGAGTAGGAGTGAATGAGTAAGCTAAAGAGAAGGAAAGGAGCAAGAGGGCCAATGGGAAGAGATGCTTTCAAAAAAAAGAATCAAGCATTAGTAAATGTTTATTCCTCTCCAGAGTCTCATAAGGAAGAAGCTATTCTCACAGGGCATCAGGACTTAATTTGTTTGCATTGGACACTCGAGATGGAGGATCACAGAATGTTAGAATCAGAGCTTTGAAATCATCTTGTGAATCCTATTCCTTTTACAGCTGAGGAAATTGAGGGCTGGAAGAAAAATGGAGGTTGGTTTGCCCAAATTCACACAGATGGTCCTCTCTGATTCTTAATGGGTTGTACCACATTGAGTCCTTCCGTCTGTGTTTCATGCATACTGTGGTATAATAGTGAGAACTCTGAATTTAGTCAGGAAAATGGCATTCAAGCCTGCCTTTGAGACTTATTAGCTGTATGATACTGGAAAACAAATTGAACTTTCCTGAGCTTCAGTTTCCTCATTAGTACAAAGAGAATTCTTACCTCTCAGGAATATCGTGAGGTCAAAAAGAGATAATGTATATAAAGACTCTGTAAGCTATGAACTATCATTTAAATGTCACACTCCATGGCTTGATATCATAGACTATCATTTTGCTGTGGAATATTTATTGAGAAGTTATTGGATGCCAAACACTAGGCTAATTGGTGGAGAAGGGGGTGAAGCCACGATATATAAAGGCACCAGAGCTGCTCTCAAGGTGTTTTCTATCTAACTGAGGAAGCAGCACACTGATGCATGAAGTTTACAGAGAAAAAAATTATGTAGTAATTTAGCAACATCCACTGAATGACATCATTTTCATCAACATGTGCCATCTTTCCTATCCCCAGTCTATGGTACTGACAGCCATCAAGATGTAAGAGAAAGAACACAGATTTCCAAATTAGAGAACAACTCAGCTAGATCACTTATTAACTGGATGATCTTGGTAAGACAATTTACTTCTGACCTAAATTTTCTCCTGTGTAAAATGGAGAAAATAATATATTTAATAATAAAATTATTTTGAGTATTCAAATAATAATAATTAGCTTTTATGTAGTACTTTGAGGTTCATAAAACACTTATGAATGTTATTGTTATCCTTATAATAACCTGGGAGATATTATTATTACTCCCACTGTATAGATGAGGAAACTGGGCCAGACAGAGATTAAGTAACTTGACCAGGATCACATATCAAGTGTGGGTCAAAAACTTGAATTGAATCCAGGTCTTCTCAGTTTCAAGGCTAATTCTCTATCTACTATTCCATGCTGCTTTGAAGTTGAAGTGGAAAGGGGATAAATTCAATATAAAATGATGTTAATTAGGAAAGCTTTTTAGAGGAACCTAGTTTGTCAAAGATGGAGTGAAGGGGAGGCAGCTTGGCAGCATAGTGGATCGAGCACTAACTCCAGGCTCAAGAGACCTTGAGTTCAAATCTGGTCTCAGATACTTGATACTTACTAGCTGTGTGACTATAGGCAAGTCACTTATCCCTCACAAAAGCAACCAAACAAAACCCCAAAATAAAAACAATAAGATTATGGAGCAGTGAATAGAGCACCTGTTCTGAAGTTAGAAGGACCTGAATTCAAATTTGGCCTCAAACACTTATTACCTGTGTGTCCCTGGACAAGTCACCCAATTGCTTCACAAAAAAAGGATAGGGTAAAGGCCTAGTCTACTGTCTACTTTCAGTGTGAAGCACTATGGGATGAAATCTGGGTTCACAATTCCACTAAATTAGCAAATCAATCAACCAAATGCTATAGAAGGGGGCAGTAGGCAGAGAAGTGGTTTGGGAGACAGACTGAGCACTGTCACTCATTTGCTTTGTGACAATGAGTGACTAACCAGGTTTCCTCCTCTTTAAGCTGAGTGGGTTGGACCAGATGGTCTCTAAGGTCCATTTCAGCCCTAACACTCTGTCCAGCTTGTCCCAAGTCACACTGAGCTTCTGGCTGCCAACTCATGTTGTAGAGAGAGAGAAACACCACCCACCCACCCCAATCTTCCAACCTTGGCAATGTGGTCTCCCATCTAAATGCAGCCAAGTGTTTTCTAAAGGTCCTGACTATGAGGGAACAGATGAGCATAAAACCATGTAGGCATCCAACTAAGTACACCAGCCAGAGCCAGCTGTGCCATCTGTATATTGGGCACTCCCCATCCCCCAGAGTTTATAAATAAAACAAGAGAAGTTATTTTGACCTACAAGACAGGGATGTCTCTTGAAATACAGAGATGTTCTTTTCTGTGTGTCTCTCTAGCTCTTGAGTTCATTGTTATTCTTTGGCAAAGAGCAGGGCTTGGATTGAACATGGTTCCCATCTGCAGCTGAGAGCCTCAGAGAGAAAAGGTTGTGTTTATATGTGGGGGGGGGGTCAGGGGAGAGGAAAAAAACAGGGAGATAGAGATGCTCTTCGTTCTGATGTAACATAATAAATAGTGCCTCTAAATGTACAAGAAAGAGAGACTGGTAGGGAGAGAGATCAGGAGGTAGGGAACTGAGAGTGAGAAATGGAAAGTGAAAGAAAGAGATATTGACAGAAATATAGGAAAGAGAGACTGGAGGCACAACAGCTGAAAAATATGTGCCAAGGGAGGAGAGCAAGAGATAGGGGGAATTAAAAGATAGATACAAAGAGCAACTGACAGCTTGAAGAGGAGAAGCACTGGAGCTCTGGGGATGAGAGAGGGACAGAGATAGAAATAGAAGGAAAGAGTGGCTAAGCATGCTAAAACAGGCGGGAGATAACTGGAGGTTGGGCTGCTTGGGAATGATGGTGCCAGGCTAAAGAGATAAATGGGAGCTGTCCATGCGGGTGGGTGCTAGGTGTATAGTCAATAAACGCACAGTGTTCTCTCCCTCCCTGGATGCTTCAGACCCCTTATTGTCAGCACCATTCAGTTGGAACTTAACATATCCTTGTCTTGTTTCCCTGAGTTATCTTCCCACATATCCTAGTCTTATCTTCCCTTCCAGATTGGAAGCTCTTCAAGAGCAGAGACTGCAAATAATCATAATTACTATAATAGTTGGCATTTAGATACTTTAAGCTTTGTGAGATCCTTCACACAAATTATTCTATTTGCTCCTCATAATAATCTTATGAGGTATCTGCTATTGTTATCCACATTTCACATTTTTGAAAAGTGAGACAGAGAGGGTAAGTGACTAGCACAGGGTCACACAGCTAGTAAGTGTCTTCCTATCACCACTTCCAGCACTCTCTCCTCTATGTCAGCTCTATTTTTTTATGTAGACTCTAGTGTCTGGCATATCTCATACTTAGGAGATGCTTGCTAAAAACCTAACAATTAGTTCATTGATTAGTGTGGATAGTATAGATAAGATAAGGGATACCCAGAAGATATGGGTGGAAACAGTAGTGGAGCTAGAAATTATGCATTTATGAAGTTGCAATTATGAAGATGAAAATGGAGCAGTGCCTGGTCTCAAGAAGCTTCTATTCTTCTGGAATTGAGAGTTACCATGGAGGAGCATGGTAAGGGGGGAAAAGAATAAACACAATTCAGGTATGTTTTAAGTTATCAATGTCTTATTGTTTCTAGAAAGAATAGAAAATGACCCTAAGAATGAACTGGAGCATCAAAGTGTGTAAAAAGAGTAGGAGAAAGGAAAAATAGATTCAAATGAAGCCTAAGTACCACCAGGACACAGAGGAACTTGAAGCTAATGAGAATAAAGAGAATGGAAGATCTGGTTTTAGTAAAGGACTCAACATGATAGAGTGGGGATGGGAGGGGTATGGTAGAAAGAGAGCAGGGAAATGAGACCCTAACAGATTTCTATAGTTTGTCCTTGTCCACCCTCTAAGTAGGAGTTAGGAGTTAGATAAACTATGGCACTTTTCATACAGAACATCTGTGCATTCCCCTTGCCTTCTCTCAGAGTAATGAGCTTCCTTCTAAGCTGATTTGAGGCTCCAGGTTAGGGAATCTTGTATAATTCACACCTCCAAATGCATACCTGAAGAAGAGGTGACCCAATTTATTAAGCCAGCAAGCAAATCTTTCCTCAGGCAGAATCCTAGGCTCTCAATACTTTTCCTGAGGAGGGGGTAGGAAAAAGATGTGGCTAAAAAGTTGCTAATACTCCTAGGCAATTCCTGCTTGGGATTGAGTGAGTTCTAAATTCACTCAGTCAGAAGAAAATTTCTGTAAATAGAAGGGATGAACCTCCCTTCCCTCTTTGCAAAGGTGGGGGACTACATGTAGGGAATATATGATATACATAATTGATATAACAATTGAGTTTGCCAAACTACTTGCTTAATCATTGTTATCACTTCTTTTACTGCTGCACCCTTAAGGACCAAAGTGTCTTTCTAACTTGTGGCTGAAACTTTTCATATGTGTCACTTTCTTTTTGCAATGTACTCTCTTTGAGAAAAAATACTATTTTGTTTTCTTATTTGTAGTCCTAGTACCAAGCACAGTATTACATATGTGTATATATATATATATATATATATATATATACATATATATATATATATGCTGTTTTCATTGTTCAGTTGTTCTGTGATTTCATGACCCCATTTGGGGTTTTCCTGGCAGAGATTCTGGCATGGTTTGCCATTTCCTTCTCCAGCTCATTTCACAGATGAGGAAATGGAGACAAGCAGGATTAAGTGATTTATCCAGGGTAACACAGCTAGTGAATATCTGAGTCCAGATTTGTACTCAGTACTTGAAATTTCTGACTCCGGACTAGAGCTCTATTCACTGAGCCACCTACTTGTCTTTAGTTTTGTATATAATATAATGTGTTTTTTCCCATTCATTCATTCATAGGGAATAGCTTGGAAAGAAAAGAGAGGATGGATATACTGGGCCCAAATATAACATAACAACAAAAAGACTGGCTGAAGTTAGGATAAGAGCAAACTCTAAGTCCTATGTTAAAACAGGTGACATCACCACAGAACAGTGAGCATATTAGAATTTGGTGATAAGACACATAAGAAAACACAAATGGTGTCACCATACATATCACTACACCAGTTAACACAACAAAACACGCTTGGGAGGTTTCTCTGACCTGAAGAGCCCCAACTTTAAATGACCTTGGTCATTAAAGATGATGGATTAAGGATAGTTGGGCTAGAGTACAAGTTTTGAGATAACAGCATGATACCACAGAGAGAACATTAGTGTTGCATCAGAAGAATGAGGTTTGAACTCGGGCACAGCCATTAACACGTGTGACCTTAGCCAAGTCACATGATTTCTCAAATATAAGGTGAAGACTTTGGCCATTTTCTACCTATACATCTATGATCCCCTAAAAAAGGTGTGAAGTGGATAATTATCCTAATGGTAATGAATAGAGATATCCATGCTGGCTTTTCTTAGGTGCTACAAAGCTCCCAGATTCATATTCCTGCCTGTATCATTTCTGATTATTGTGCCTCGGTTTTACTATATGTAAAATGGGGACAATCACATTTTCACTGTCAGTTTGTAGGGTTGCTGTGGGGAAAGAAAGCATTTTATATCTTTTATCAGACTTTCTAAATATGAATGGTCATTGCTTCCCCCCAAAGAACCAAATAAGGTTTCAAGAACCATTTCCTCCATTTAGGTCTGGTAATAATCCTTCTCTTTTCTAGGGCCACCATTCTGAAAATCTCATACAGACTATGTACTGCTCTAGATAACTTAGAAGTAATAATAATGAAGAGAGAGGGGATTCAGTACAATTAGGACCAGACCTGGACTCAAGAAGACCTGAATTCAAATCCAACTTTAGATCTTTAACAGTTATGTGATCCTGATCAAGTCACTTAATGTCTACTTGTCTGTTTCCTTTTCTGTGAAAAATGGGAACAATAATAGCATCCACTTCCCTGGGTTCTAGTGAGGATAAAATAAGTAACATTTGTAAAATGATTGAAAGCCTTAAAATACTACAGAAATATTTCTTAACTGCTATTATTAGTATTTTAAAAATAGTTTATTCTATTTTAAAGTTTACAAAAGGGTTTCTCCATGATTTTGTAAGGTAGATAGTGTGAATATCACTATCCACATTTCATATATAAGGAAATAGATGAAGAGACATCTGGTAAATTATTTAGCATCATTTAACTAGGAAGTAGAAAATCTAAGATTCAAATCTGGGTCTTCAGACTCCACCTCTAGTACCCCAAAGTAGCCTCAAAGAAAAGCAATTCTTTTTCCCTCTTCTATTTTCTTGAAAATCTAGTTTATTGCTTAAAAAAAAGCCTCCATTATAACCAGGAGTACCATTATCCAACAGTACCATTTCCCTGTTTCGTTTTTCTTGTTCACAGCAACTTCCCCCTTTGAAGCCTATTTTCCAGAAGGGAAAAGGAGTTGGGGATAGTCCATTGCCTATCAGGCATTTATGAGACCAAGCTAAGCAGCCCCACTGCCCTCGCCCTCCTTCTCCTGCTTTTACCTTGCACAACCTCCTTAGGAACAAAACTCTACAGAGAGTGATTGATTCACAGAAAGTTTCCAGGCCATTCTAATTTCACTAGAGAGGCACCCAATTCATAGCAGATATATGCGCTTACCTACCTATTGGGAGAGAGACCATTGCTTCCTTGAGCCACTAGAATGAAGGAGATTTCCTAATTCTCTGGACCTGCTGACTACAGGAGTCTAATCAGAAACAGTGGAAACTGATCAGAATAGTTTTCCATCTAGGAACTGAACTAAGCTACCTCCTTATGGTAGGAAGGATACAACTATTATTAACTTGGCCCTGGACTTGAACAGATCAGTGATCACAGAATCATAGATTTAAAACTGGAACAAAACCAGATGAGGAAACTGAGACCTGGATAGACAAAAATATTGGCCAATTTCACAGAGGTAACAAAGGCAAGATTTAAACCTTTCCCAACTTAAGTCTAGTGCTCTTGTCACTATGTCACATTGATGATAAAAACGCATTCAATCTTTATAATAGAAATTGCATTGTGCAGAAATTCTTTCCTGTTATATCAACAGCATCCTACACCACCAATCCCCTATACTTCTAGCAGATATCATAGAAACATCCATATTGAGCAACTAAGAGTCTAGCAACTGGATCTTCTGTCCTTTCTCCTCACTATCTCTGTTCCCTTTCATTGTTGTTCCTTCCCTCCTTTCAATAGCATGGTTTGGCATTTAGGGCATGTTGATGGATGTACCGTCTCTCCTCTATGTTTCTTGCTCTTTGGTACTGGCCTGGCCATCTACAAAGAGGCCCATACTTGCTTTCTGACACCTCTTGTCCAGCTGTCTCCCTTGTGAGTCCATATGTCTACAGTAGGGAGAGCCAGGAGTTGGAAATTATGATTTGAAAAGAATGGGGGGGAAGCAGAGAGAAGAAAGGGGTGAGAAACAAAGAAGGGGGTGGGAGTGAGGAAAAAAATGAGAAAGAATGGAAGGAAGAAAGAGCATGAGAGTAAGAATGCATTCGTGTGTGTCCATGTGTGCTCGAGGAAACCCCGGGAGATCGGCTTCCAACAGTGATTAATTTAGTGAGAGAAAATAGATTCTCACTGCCAGCTCCCAAGTCTACAGAAGCTGACAATGAAGCAGTCAGTTCTTTGAGGCAGTCCCAAATCCTATGAGAAGGCAATTTGTGAACTTTGTGCTCAGGCACTAACAGGAGCATTATTGTGAATGTTGGTCACCAGGCTGAGAAAGGAACCACCATCCTCTGGAAGCAGAATAGAGCACGCCAATTCCTGGACTTTGCTTTCTCCACTCAGAAAGTGCCTCATAATACTAAGTTGCAAGGCCTGTAGAACCTTCTTTTCTTATCACTTCTTTGCCCTCACTCTCTGTGATTACTCTCTTGACTGGTATCTCTCTCTGGAATAACTAGGTGCCCAGGCTATCTGGATCTGATTGAACTCAGAATGTTCAGGAAGACCTGGTCTTCACAAATCCCCTCATCCCCTGGCAGATTCTAAGATGGTTGGCCCACGCTCAATAGCTATGAAATTCCAGAAGTTTTGCCTTTATTTTGAAATATCAAAAGGATTTATTTCCAAGAAGATCTCTGTTGTGGCTAAAACGTTTCCTAGGAGAACTAATTGAAATCTCATCAATTTAGATATGTATGGTCTTTCTTCCCTCACTCTTTTTTCTGCAGGGACACTTGTTTCTTTCTTTCCAAATAATGCCAGACCTATGTTTTCATAACTATTGGTTTTTCTGCTACTCCCCCATGTTGTTCAACTTTTCTTCCCCTAATCTTCCTTATTCCCCTGAAATGCTGGAATTTCTTTCACTTTTCCATCTATATTTTGCCTCTTCTGTGCATCTATTGGTACCTTGTTCTTTCCTTTCATTCCTCTTGGTTTGACCTTTTTTTCTATATCACCTCAAAGAACTGTCCAAAGTCAGGCATCTGACTTCTGGTCAGAGTTCTTTTTATTCTTTTACTTAATAAATTCATAAGCATTTGTTAAATGCCTGCTATATGACAAGCAATGTGCTAAGCAGTGGTCATACAAGTAGGAAAAAATAAAACAGAGCTTACTTTCCAGCACAGAATCTTTCCTGGGAAATATCATTAAAAGTTCTTTAAAATTTAACCATCTTGCTCATGTGATTGAATTAATAACTTCTGGCCTTCTCTCACCAAGACAGCCTTCACCTGGTCATCAGTTCATTCCTTCCTTCATTAATCCTGTCATTCTTCCATTCACCAACATGGATTGCCACATTATGGGTAAGTAGATTACAGCATTCATCTTCGAGGCGAAGCTTTGGATTCTAGTCAATCTACAATTCATTCAATCCGCTAACACCCACTTTTCCCATCTGTAAGATGGAGAAAATATTTGTATTACTAACTTCAAAAAAAGGTGTTATGAAGTCATGTTGCAAACCCTGAAGTACTATAAGAATATGAATTAATCATAATTAGGCACTTGCCTAGTAGCCTATAATTTGTTAGGGGTTGGGTGAGAAAAACTATAAGGTTCTTTACAACTCTGAGATTCTCTGATTTTATGGTGAAAGCAGTGTATTAAGTGGGCAAAATTCAATAGGTTGTTTGCTTGCATGGCCCCAGAATGGATCTTAAATCCATGGACTATTCATCTTGCTATCCTGGAGCTATCTTGTATCCTTTGTCATAGTGGGTCATAGACAAGAAAGTGTGGTTGGAACAGTACAAATCTATTGCACTGGAACTGTAACTGGAAGAAGATAGTAATCTTAAATAGTATACTGGAATGATGATTTTTCAGTGATGTCATCTTCCTATTAATTTGATAAAAATTTATTGTCTCATGCATTAAGGCATTGACAAATACACATTGCATTTGTATGGAACTTAGAATTTATTAAGATTGTAAAGCACTCATATTGTTGGATTTGGCCTTTGTGACCACCCTGAGATGTATGCAGTGATAGTATTAGAATCTCCCTTTAACAGAAATGAAAACTGAGGTTCAGGAGCTAAATGAATGGCCCAAATTTATTGCTTGATCTCATAAATGAGATTCTAATTCCCAATCTAATATTCTGTCCACTATATAACAGATTCTTTAAATATAAAGATGTGAATTCTAAATCCTTCTATATGATCAATCATCTCTCTAGTCCTTTCATATTTTCTCTGGCATCATTTCTCCCATACAGTGAAATTGTGTTAAAATTCTCATATTCCATTTGTTACAATGTCTCTGATATCTCTCCTTTCTTTTCCATTCTCCTTTGCTCTAGCCATATGTTATATTTTTCTTTTTTCTGTTAACCATTGAAACGTATTCATTTGTGTCCTCTATTTAGGATGGAGATAAGTGGAAGGGTGAGGTGAAGCAAAAGAGAACATTTCTTCAACCTTTGCATCTGTGATTTTCCTGAAGTCCATGCTCTGACACCTAATTGTGTCTTAAAGAGTGTTCATTGGAAAAACAGTGAAATTACTCATCACCTCTCTGGTGACAATCCCACACTAATGAAAACACAGATCATTGAGTAAGATATAACTCTAACCAATTCTCTTTTTAAATAACACCTGCTGCAATTATGTGTGTAGGTCAGCATATGAATTTTTATCTTTTGAGAAGTGTGCATATAGAGTGATAGTCATTTTATTGACAAGTCCATGATATTAATATGTTTATACTGGAAAATGGCTTGTTTCTTTCACTGTTTATCATTTATCCTGATGTAATTAATAATAATAAATCATAGTTTGTATTTATTTAGTACCTTAAAGCATTTTATAGACATTATCTCATTTGATTATCACAACAGTCCTTTGATGTAAGTCCTATGATTTCCCCCAATTTTACACAAGAAGAAACTGAGCCTCAGAGAGATTATATTACTTGCTCAGGATAAGATTCAAAACAGTTTTTCTTCATTCCAATTCTAGAGCTCTATTCATGATAGTATGCTGCCTTTGTTGTCTGGAAAACTGGGAATGGAATAGTACTGGAGACCATAGAAGAAAAAACTATGGAGTCATTTAACAAATGTCATTCAATTGAATAGATCATATTGATTCTTTCTCCTAAAATAACTAGCTTCCATGGATTTAATTTGCATTAATAGGTGAAGAAATCAGAAAAATACTTTAAGAAAAACCAGTCACCTCTTCTTTTAGAGAGGATCTATGAGGGACAAGAGCTCACTCATCACTCTCCACTTGACTTTGTCAAATTCTTCTTATTTCTTAGGCAATCTCCACCTGATATTTTTGTCCATTCTCAAAGCATCACTAAAGATGGGCAAGACATAATCCATGGTTCTCTTTAAATGAGCAGGGGACATTTTTGTTCATGGGCAGATGCCATTTTTCTTTATTCTTTTTAGAAGATGTCATGGGGGCAAACATGATAACTATTCAAGGATTTGGAAGGTGACAAGCAGTTAGTGTATTGGACAGAGAGTTGGATGTGAAATCAAGAAAAACCTGAGTTCAAGTCCAATCTCAGATACTTACTATCTGTGTGACCCTGGGCAATTCACTCTCTGTCTCAGTTTCCTAAACCTGTAAAATGAGGTTTAATAATAGCATTAAAGTGAAATGGCATTTATAAAGCATTTTGCAAATCTTTAAAAAGTGTTATATAAATGCTGTTATTACTGCTGCTGCTGCTGTTATTACCTTATAGAAGAGTAATTTGACTTGCTCCACTTAGTTCTATAATTCATAATGAAGTCTTAAAGTTTCAGAGAAGTAGATGTAGTCCTGGGGAAAAAATCCTAATAGAGCTATCCAAACATGGAATAGTTGTCAAGAAGTATTGGGATCCTGGAAAACCTAGGAGAAAACTGAAGCGGGACAGAAAGGAATACATCTTTTTCTCAACAGTACATGGCATCTACAAAAAATGACCATATATTAGGGCATAAAAATCTCACAATTAAATGCAGAAAGGCAGAAATGGTAAATGTTTCCTTTTCAGACCACAATGAAAGAAATGTGATCCTCCATCTTTATAGGTGCAAAGCAATGATTTTGACTTCTTGGGTTTGTTGGAGAAAGAATTCTTAAGCAGATTGGGCTAGATGGCCTCTGAGATTCCACTGAAATTCTATAATTCTACAAGTTCATAGTAGTTTACCTACTGAGAAAATAAGTTATACATCATAGAAACCATTTTGCCTAGCCTTTTCATTTCATAGATTAGGAAATTGAGGCTCGGAGAGGTTAAATGACAAGTCCATGGTCACACCCTTAGTACCAGAAATATGTCTTGAGAACTCAAGTCTTCATCGTTCCATCTCCAAACTCTATCCATTGTATTATAGTGCCTTCTAATGACAAGAAGCACATTCCACTGTTAGCAGAATCCCGCATGCTTTAAACAAGACATATTCTATATGGCTCAGATCTGGCCCCTACTTGCCTTCCCACTACCACCTCTTGGATCTTTTCCACCATTCTTAACATACACAAACACACACACACACACACACACACACACACACACACACACACACATACACCTTCCTAGAGGATGCCCAAATCTTCTAATAAATTATATTAATTCACCAGTCATTTACCAAGGGACTTGGATTGAGGATAGGAGAGAGGAGCAAGGATGTTGGAAGGGAAGTCAACAAAATATAAACAAAGTATAGGGCTCACTTCTCCCTCTCCTCCACCAATATAGTTATAACTCCTGTGTTAGAAAATGGTTTAGTGCTACACTGCAGCTCCAGTTTCGTGGGGGGGGATTCTTCGTTGAAAAGACCAATTTGCGAGATCCTCTTCAGACTCTTAATTCTTTTGGATGAGGTTGATTGCAGACTAGCTTTTTACCCAATTCTGGGATGAGGCTAAAGTTACTGTGAAAACAAATCTCTAGGATACCTTTTTATTATTTATTGAGATTTTAATAGAATTTTATTTTCCCAAATTACACATTAAAAATAATTTTAACATTTATGTAAAAAACTTGGGGTTTCACATTTTCTCTATCCCTTCTCCTCAAGATGCTAAACAATTTGACATAAGTTATGTAAGTGTAATCATGTAAAACATATTAAGAAACTAATTCTCAAGCTAATTGTATGAGTCTCAGAAGAGAAACATTGGTTCTCTTCTCTTCTCTTCTTTCCTCTTTGACTCCTTTCTGGGTGAATCCGCAGAATATTCTTCATTTACATTAAGCAAGGTGTTTGTTTTGGGTGTCAGAAGTAAGGCTTCATTATTGTGTTGGCTATTTTTCCTGGTAATAAACTTTATTAATTTTTGTTTTTCTTTTATAGTATTTCTTGCATGCATTTACATTCTAGACTTGTAGGATTTATACTTGAAGGTTCCTTGGAGAACTTTTATTCTAACCCCCAATGTACAAAGTTATTCATAAAGAAACTACAAAACTCTACTTTGCTCTATTCTACTCTACTAGGTCTTTTTCTTTTCATTCCTGTTACCAGATCATACCTATGTCACTCCACAATTGCTTTCCAATTGATCTTCTCTCCATTGTTTTTTCTTCAATCCATTCAGCATCCAAATAAAGAAACTGATATGATTTTCTGAAGGCCCTATGGGTAATAGGTTTCAGAATGCAGATATGAAACCATTTAAATTTTTACAATCCAATTTTTCAATTTACTAAGTACCTACTATAGGCCTTTCACTATGCTAGGTATTAAGGAAATAAAGAAAAAATATATCTGTCCTTAAAGAATTCTTATTCTACTGAAGGAAAACAATACATATACAGGTAAGTAAATTTAAAATATATCTAAAATAAGTTCAAATCAATTCAGTAACAATGAGGCAATCAGGAATAGTCTCACGTGGGAAGTGACATTTGGGTTTAGGGAGCTAAAAGCTGTAAGATGAGGAAGTGAGAAGGGAATGTATTTTGTCCAAAAGGGAAAGTCTGTACTAAAAAGGAGATGGAAATAGATAATATTAAGTGTGGGCCAGGTTTTCCAGCATACCTGACATTACTTGGCCCACTATCTATGCAAATCTATGAAGAGAGAATTTCTTGTTTTGGAAATAGAAAAGAAGATACTTTATAACTGAGAGGGCTTTAGGGGAAGTAATATATAATCATCCTGGAAAGTAGAATCAGACAGTGATGGGTTTTAATTATCAAAAAGACAATTTATAATTTATCAAAATGGCAAGAGGGAAAGAATAACTGAAGATCCTTGAGACAATTTCTCTCTATACAGAGCCTACTCCTGGAAGGGACCTGGATTTGGCCTATCCCCACATACCCCAATGTGAGCTTGCTTAGAGGCTAACCATAAGGAGTCTATGTAGTGGTAAAATGGGGTATGTGGGAGAGGAAGGGAAATGAAAATATGAAGAAGGAACCCAGAAGAGAATTATAGGGAATACAAGAAAACCCAAAGAGAAAACATAAAATTCCAGCTTCTGAGCAAATAGCTATTAGAGAAATTTATAAAAATAGAAGAATGAATAAAACCTCAAAAAAACCCCAACCCAAACACATTGAAAAAATGTAATATAAAGAAAAATTAAACAACTCAATGAATGGGAAAATCATGAAGACATTTCACAACTTATGAAACAACAAGAAATTTTAGAATGATTCAAAAGAGGAATAAAATATGTAAATATATTATATATTTTAAATCAGGAGTAAATTTATCTTTGAAATAAGAGATCTCAATGCCATATTTAAAAACAGTAGAGTAAAAAAAAACTGAACACAAGATAAAGACGCTCTCCAGAAAAATGGAAAATTAGTAAACAACAGACCAAGGATAAGAGATGAAAAAATAACAGATTTAAAATACTGAAATAGAGGAAAATTTGGCAAGAAAAAAGCAAAAAGCAATATGGGTAAAAGAAGAACATATGAATTCTATAGAAGTCAAAATGACTGACTTTGAAGACACAGTGCATAAAAACAACTTGGCAATCATAAGTTTCTCAGAATAATATGACAAATTAAAACAAAAACAAAACACAACAACTTGAATATCATGCTACAGGAAATAATAGAAAAAACCTATCTAGAACTTCTGAATACAGACAACAAAGTATTGATCCATTGAATCCACAGGAGACCACTAAAAAGAAAATAACATATCAAAATATACTTCTAACTTAAAGACATAGAGTAGCATAAGTTCACAATTTCAATAACAAGTTGTACAATCAACTAAGAGAAAAACATCCAAATGTGAAGGAAAGTCAATTATTATAACACAAAGTTATTTTGAATTCACAAAAAATATTAGAAAAGAGAATGGAATTGTACATTTCAAAATAGGATGCTTAAATTGAACCCCAATGATATATGTTCTGAAAACATGCACCAAATTATCAATGGAAAAGATGGATGTTAGAACAAATCATTTAGTACATCTTTGAAATTTGATGTAAAAAATTATATGACTTGTCAACATCCCTCCTTTTCCACCCCATCCAGAAACACATGAAAGGTAAATGTACAATTATTAAGAAAGGACTGCGTATTAAAATCAACTAGATTATGTTTCTTAAGGCATTAACTCTGCCATAATCTTTCTTTATATTCCCCAAAGTGTCTAGCTAGTATTTTAAACTTAGGGAATATCTAATGAATATTGTGGATACTTTAGTTATATGGAATTCTGAGAAACCAGATTTACTAGTGCAGTGCCTCTTGGACCATAGGTCTTCGTACTTTATATATAATTTAATCAAAGCCTCTTAAAACTGAGAATAGCTTCAGTTATTTCATGCTCTTTCCACTCTCTTTGCAGAAAGACTTTGTGATCACTTTCACTAGACCCATCACAAAGATACTAGTTCCATACACAACATATTGACATGTACCTCTGTCCCTACTTCCTTTTTGTATTCATTATTATCCTGAATTAAAATGATACTCTGGGTACTTGATGGGTATACATGAAGTTCTTTGCAAATCTAAAAGTTCTACATAATTTTCAGTTATTATTATTGTCCTGATCACCATCATTATAACTAGAGAGCATCCAAAATCCTTGTTTCCAGTACCCAGATCCTGACTATACCGAATGTTTGGATGAAAACTGAAAAAAAAGAATGGATACAGCTATCCAGTTGTTTCCTACAGGATGCTCAGTCCCCATCTATTTGAAATTGTCTATATAACTGAATGAATTTTTCATTTTGATATATGGCCCATGTAGATATAGTTTTAAAGTTCCCCTCTTCACTAAGTTCCCAGATCCCAACCAGAGTTTCCTGGGAAAATTAAACAACGAGAAAGTTAAAAGAAGAAGAATCTATTCCATTTTAGATGCACTGCTTTATTTTTACTGAGCCCATTTTCTGATTTATTTTGTGTTTTGGATTTATGTGCAAGTTTTTCTGTTACTCACTATTCAGAGAACCCAGGAATTATTGTGGCAAGAGTATAGCACTGTAGCCTATCCTGATCACAACAGGAGGTTATCAGCCTCATTCTGCCAAGAGGGCCCCATGGAGTGTGATAATTATTGCTAATAATAAATTAATAGCATCATCTCACCACTGCCTTAGGGCATCCAATTCCTTTATAAAACACAACATATAATTCAGCCTGTCCCAATAAATCTCAGGGAAGGAAGAGTAAAATCGATACTCCCGATAGTCACCTTTATGCTTTTAAATCCAACCAATGACTTCTGTCTTGGTGGGGTGGGAGGAAAGCACTGATCAAACATGAATTTTGGTCATTGTGAATAAAAAAGGAATCAGTACAAAAGATTAGTTACATGGAAACCAGGTTAGTAGAACAAAATTCTCTTAAAAATTCCATTCAATGCAGTCCAACAAATAATTTTAAGTGCTTCCTAGGTGCTGGGAGGTCAAGGCCTAAGTCACTCACCTCTCTACATCAGACAAAAATTATTCCAAAGATATGGGGCAGAGGGGTAGAAGGAAAACATCTTGAAGATCTGGAGAATCCCAGAAGGAATCACTATTTTTTGGAGTTGGAAAGGCTTTGCAACCGTTTAATCTAACCCATGCTCCCGGACAAGCATAACCTTAACAAGGGTTTAACCAGTTCTGCTTAAAGACTTCCAATGAGGTGAAACCCCACCCCACCCCCAATTCCAGAGGCAGCCCACTCCACTCATAATAAGCTGTTCCTGGCATAAGCCTAAATTCATTTCTTTATTTTCCCCCACTGTTTTTATTTCTATCTTTTAGGGTGCAACAGAAAAAGTCGCATCCCTCTTTTGAAGTCCTTAATTTACTTGAATATGGCTATCGTGCCTTTTGACTTTTTTTGACAGAAGAATTAAATGTGTAGATTAAGAGAGTGTTGTGGATATAATTTAAATAGATTTTAGCAAAGCTTTTGATAATGTGTCTCATACAATTCTTGTGGAAAAGATGGAGTGATAAAAATAAAGTAATAATACAATCGGATGAATTCAGAACTGTTTGAAATCATTATTTCATTGCTTAGTCATGTCCAACTTCTCCTAACCCCATTCGGGGTTCTCTTGGCAAAGATACTGGACTGGAGTGGTTTCCATAACCTTCTCCAGGTCATTTTACAGAAAAGGAAACTGAGACAGGCAAGCTTACATGATTTGTCCAAAATCACATGTATCTGAAGCTAGATCTGAACTCAGGTTTTACTGTCTCCAGGTCCAGGTTTATCTACTCATTGTATCTCCCAGCTGACATTGGGATGAATAAAATGAAATATGATTAGGATAAATGTCAAGTACCATGGATAGGTCCAAAAACATAACTTCATAAGCATAAGGTAGGGAAGATATGGGTAGTCAAAAGTAATTTTGAAAAAGTACTGGGAGTCAAGGTAGATTAAAAGCTTAAATTCAGCAGTTTAATATGGCAGCGAAAACATGCTAATGTCAACTTGAATTGAATTTCCAACGTCTTAGCTCCCAGCAGTAAGGAAAAGAGATAATGGAAACACTGGGTTCTACTCTTAGTCAGAACTCTTTGTGTTTCTTAAATTCTGTGATCCAGTTGGATAATTTGGGTAACTTTATTCCTTGCATCTTCTAGAGGTTTGATCAAGGTCACACAGCTTGTCTGGGGTAAAAGTGGAACTAGGCTGAAGCTTTCTGAGCTCCCAGCCCCAGGCTCTCTGCACTTAATCTAAGCAAGAGAAGGCAGTTTGGTCTAACAAGGCCACCTGGTGTGTACCTGAAGACCTTTTCAACTCCATCCCCTGCCGTTACTTTATAAAGAAAAGATTGTTTCCTTAGGGACACTTAAACAGCAAGGTGGAATTATTTTTCCACTCTGAATTTTTTTT
>JAJPUD010000051.1:1149372-1198063 GCA_023553655.1 Myrmecobius fasciatus | reverse complement strand
AAAAAAAAAAGACATGGGATTGTAGTTTGATGGGATAGTAGGATTTTTAAGGGATGGGAAGAATTAAACTTCAGGGAGTTGTTGCTATCACTATTATAATTTGCCTTGCTTTTGAATTATTTTTATTGTTTGTCTAGATTTTCAAAATTATCCACAGTTAAGTGATTCAAATGCAGTGCCTGACACTCCACATCTTGTAACAGCTAAGGATGAATTCCCCAGCACTCAACACAGATCCCCCATTCAAAAAGGTACTCCAGTGAACTCTCATTTCTCTAGTCCAAGTCTAGCATTTCTTGTCAGGCCTATGCTGCAGAAAGATTTTCCCAATAGTTGAATCTACATTAAATATATACTACACATATACATTCCTGTACCCATGCATACACATGCAGAAATGAAGGCAGTATCATAGATGGAAAAGGGTCAGATTTTGATTGATGGAAAATTAGATGGACATAACCAATGTGGGAATTTGTTTTGCTTAACTGTGCTTATGTGATAAGGGTTTGTTCATTCCCTCTTTCCCTTCCTCCCCTCCCTCCCCCTTCCTCCTTTCCTCCCCTTTCCTCTTTCCTTTCCTCTTTCCTTTCCTCTTCCTTCTTTCTTTCTTTCCCTTCCCTTCTTTCTCAGAAAGTAGAGGGAGATGGGAGGGTGAAAAAAGTGAAGACTAAGCCTTGTTGGAAGACTGGTGTTCTAGTCTCATCTTTACTGCTCACAATGTTCACTTAATGTGTAACCTTAGAGAGTTCCCTTTATCTTGCTGAGCCTTGGTTTCCTGATATGTCAGATGAAGGAGGCAGCTGTGATGGTCTCCAAATTTATAATTCAATTATGTTTTAAACAATTGAGTATATGATAGAATTACCTCCTTCTTTACAGCTTATTCTTTATTATCTTGTGTGGTTATACACATTAAAGTGATGTATATTAACACTGATTCAGAGCTGAAAAGGACCTTAGAGATCACCTGGTCCAATTCTTTCACTTTAGAGATAAAGAAATTGAGGTACAAAGAAGTTAAGTGTTTGGCTATAAGTTCATGCAATTATCAGAAACTGAGGGAATATTTTAACTTCTGTCTTCTAATTCTTAAGTCTAACACTCTTGAGCTGCTGCTTCTTATTTTTCAAAAATAGCTGTCCATGAAAAAGGCAGGTGATATTTTTTCTATACTATGCTGATGAGATTAAGTGTGAAATGCTATGGAAAATATGTGGGTTTTTCTGGGCAACTCATTATCATAAGAAGATAATTGACTGTCTGGAAAGGTGGGCAGGGTTAGGGAATAGTCTAAACAGGAGCAAGGAAATGAAATTAAGGTAAGAAAATTGAAACTGAAAAGCATAAAAAAGCCTTGGCTTGCCATGTGATGTTTTTAGGTAACAGATTATTCTCCAGTTGCAGAAGTACTAACACTTCAAACTTTGGAAATCAGTCTGAATTCATTACCAGGGAACAAACTTGAATGTTGCCAAAATTAAATTACCTAACAAGTCTATTTTCCTAGTCTATTTGGTGATTCACAAGGGTCTTGTGTAATACTATCCTCAGTTTTCTTTTCATGGGCCTCCTACACCTTCAGCTTCCTACTTCATACCTGATTTCCTTTTATTTACAATTCCTCTTATTTATATAAGGAACTTATACAACTAAATAAGCATAAAGAATTTTTCTACATTTCAAAATAATCAGCCAGCCATCTCTTTTTTCCAGGCCTTTGTGCCCTATTGCTTGTGCAGCTATAAAAATTCCCAAATGCAGAGTAAATGACTTGATTAAGATCAAGCCGATAACCTATAGATTCAATTCAGTAATTAAAGCCTTATACAGCCTAGCTATAACCTATTATACCAGTCTTGTTTCAAATTACTCCTCTTAAAGAATTCTACAGTCCATTGACACTGGACTAAGCTTTTCCTTATTCCTATTCCATCCTCTCTCACTTTTGAATAGGTGGTCACTCATGTTTGGAATCCCCTTTCCACATTTCTATCTTTTGAAATGTGTTTCTTCCTCAAGAATCATTTCTCCTTCACAAAATGCTCCCAAGTTCCCCAAGTGAAAATAATTTTCACATCTTCAAATTTTACTGGGGCACTTTGGATCTTTGGCCTTTTTCATGGCAATGAAGCATAATAAAACAATATTAGCTCTGAGTTGTGAGGTCCTAAGTTTGAATCCTGATTCTGATGCTTAGTTCTTATAGTACCTACATTCTATATTTGTAGAATAATCTTGTCAGATGTCATACTTACTTATTTTCCTATCATATTTTCTGTATTAGATTCCTTGAGGGCAGAGACTATGGAATTTTTAAAAACACCTCTAGCACTTAGTGACTATAAGGCTCTTACCCATTTAATAGATAAGGCTTGATAAGTATTTAAACAAATATGTTTAGATTTCCTTCTCTGTTTCCTCAAGACGACCCCCCCATTATTTTCTCATTGTCTCAAATCTGTAAAATTCATTTTCTTTTTTATAGACAGCTTTCTCTCTTTCCTGATGTTCCTTTTCTATTCCATATAATTGCTTCAGTTGGGTTGGAGTAAAGTCTGGCCTGTGTCAGCTAGGTTGCTGAGTGGATAAAGTGTGGAGCTTGTAGTCAGAAAGATTCCATCTTCCTGAGTTCAAATCTGTCCTCAGATACTTACTAGCTGTATGATCCTGAGCAAGTCACTTTTCCCAGTTTGCCTCAGTTCCTCATCTATAAAATGAGCTGAGAGGAAGTGGCAAAACACTCTAGTCTTTGCCAAGAAAACCCCAGGTAGCATCATGAAAAATTGAACCTGACTGAACAATGAATTCTGGCCCTGATAACTTTATTTTTTTAATTTAATTTTTTTTTACTGAGGCAGTTGGGGTTAAGTGACTTGCCCAGGGTCACACAGGGACCCTGTTAAGTGTGTGTTAGGGAATGTTAAGTGTGTGAGGTCACATTTGAACTCAAGTCCTCCTGACTTCAGGGCTGGTGCTCTATCCACTGCACCATCTAGCTACACCCCCTGATAACTTTAGATGAAATTAATTAGGCATAGACACACAGGATTCTAGGGGTTACTAGAAATCCCACAAGCTCTTTTCTGGCATGCTTGCTGTTATGTTTCAAAGACACTTGTTTAACCAATTATTGGAGCTAATTAGTATGTTGCTGCTGTAATGATGTCAGTCCTGACCTATATTACTAGATTTCATAGCCTCAAAATTTAGCTTTAAAATATGTAAATGTAAAGTGAATAGTAAGTTGTTGACAGACTTCTAAAGCTTCATGTCATTTTCTTTTTTTGAGAATTATGTCCAGGTAGCAACTTATTAATGGGCGGATCACAAAGGATCAGTGTACGTGTCATATTTTGAAAGTTTTCTGTTTTTAGTTTACTACTTTCCTAAGAAGAGACTTTAAAGAGACATTTTTTGGGAAGGGGTTGCCCAGATGCTTTTTCCCCCTTTAAAAGTGTTTTTCAAGTTTCCTGATTTTTCTTTCTAGCTGGCCCAGATGAAGTTCAGCCAAAATATGTGAATGGAGCCAAGTCCTATGGTCGTAGGTCCCGACCTGAACTACAAGATCCTGAGCCTGAAACCAAGTTTTTGCAAGAGCAGCAAATAAATGCCAATGTGAAAAGCCCACTGAGGCGCTCAGCTTCTCTGGAGAGTGTTGAGGTAGGTTTCATTCTCCAGACCTTCCTTCTTCCCAGTTACTCAGCATTGGGCTAATCATCCCTCAGTGATGCTGTTGGTGATGTCACAGCAGCCAAAAGTCCCCTTTGGAGCTGGGGATAAAGGGCACTGTGAAAGTTTTGCTATGAATTATCTGATTAGTTACTTCTTTTAGGACTGAGTGAAAATCTATATTTTGACTTTTGTAGAATAACTGGACCCACAATGAAACCCCATGTGCTTAAGAACTGTTGGAGAGGTGGAACAGTATGGAAATCCCTGGTAGTTATAGCTTCATAGAAAGTAAGAAGTACGGGCAGTTGTACTCTTCATATTGGGATCACAAAGAACACATGAGGGCACACAGTTCCTATTTTGTAGATGAGCACTAGACATTTACCATTGACTTTGACTTTTAAGTGGAAAAGTGAATAATTCAGATACTCCCAGATCCACCTGAATGGTCCTGTTTGGCTGTCATATGTTAATCCAGATAAGATCAGTGTGGTAAAAGTGGAAGGATGCTAGATAGGATGCGAATGGTCCTTAGTCTTTGTCCCTGAGGGAATTATCACAAGGCCATGAGCATGCTGAAAAGATTTATTGTATTTTATTAACGAGAGTTATTCCCATCTCAGCAATGGGCAGGGGTAAGAAGGTAAGAAAGCCAAATTGTAGCAGACTAGGATTGACCCAGTTTACCATGCTGACTTTGATGATGGAACTAGGAGTCATTTTCGAGGGGGGAAGTTGAATAATTCCTTCCATATCTTAACATCAAAAGATTATGGAAGTAGCAGGAATATTCTGTTAAAAACATGGCTATGGAACATTGTATATATTTTCTGACTTTACTGTAGTGTGATCTCCTCATTTTTTAGAAGAAGAAATTGACTCATAGGATTAAGTAACTTGTTCAATCACATAGGTTGGGAAGTAACAAATGCATGATTTGAATCCAGATCCTCTGCCATTACATTATATACCAGCTTTCTTTTTATTACATTACACTGTCTCCACATTTTCCCCCTCTTGCTGGCCTAATTGAATCCTCTTTCCACAAAGTGTTAATACCTGGATCTAGTCTTTTGATTTCAGGGCCAATATTTTACGAGGCCACATTGCTTCACTCCATGCTGTCTTTAACAGTTAAGTAAAACCCTGGGCCCTTAAGAGAGGAATAACTTCCAGTGAGACAAGGGAAAGCTGGGAAATTTTAACAATTGGCTCTCTATGGGGATGGGAATAGAAGGTTGTATGCATGACATTTTAAACTGCATTATTAATGCTAATTTTTATTAACATTTTCTATCACTTTCTTAAATGTAGAAAATCAACAGAATAATAAACCCCTGATTTGTAACATTTGCCATTTTCTATACTATATACTCTAGGAAGTCTTATTAAATTTGAGGCCCTAAGGAAGGGGTTCTTAACCTGGGCTTCATGAACTTGTTGTGTTTCTTTTTTTTTTTTTTTTTTAACATTTTTATAACTGTATTTCAGTATATTTGGTTTCCTTTGTAATCCTGTGTATTTTATGTTATGCATTTTAAAACAGTTATTCTGAGAATGGGTCTATCTATAGGTTTCACCAGACTGACAAAGAGTCCATGATTCTTTATTGTTTAATTGTTTCCAACTCTTTGTGATCCCATTTGGGGATGTTTCTTGGCAAAGATGTTGGAGTGCTTTGTCATTTCCTTTTCTAACTTATCTTACAGATGAGGAAATTGAGGCAAACAGGAATAAGTGATTTGCTCAGTGTCTGAGGTCACCTGGTTTCCCTGAATACAAGATACCAAAAGATTAAGAACTCCTTCTATAAGAGTACCCTTAACAAAAAGTAAAGGAAATACTGGCAAAGATTTGAAATTTCATTCTTGTTCTCTGAAACCAACTTAATTGATTTGTTCAGATTTGAATTTCTTGTATACTGGGACTTTCCCTACAATTAAGCCACATAGCATTTCTCTCTATTCTATTCCTTTCCTTAAACATTTTCTTTCTCTTAATTTTTTCAGAGTCTCAAGTCAGATGAAGAAGTGGAAAGTGCTAAAGAACCCCAGAATGAGACTTTTGAATCACAAGGTAAAAAATAAAGCTTGTTATTTATAATAAATTGACCAGTTTTTGCTCTGAGCGTTACTAAGATAATGAGTGCTCTAATCAATCCTTCGAAATTGTTGCACTAGCTGTATCTCAGGATGAGATAAGAGCATAAATCCATTTGATCTTTGTTGTCCAGTCGGTTTTTTCAGTCATACCTGGCCCTTAGTGACTCTATTTGGGATTTTCTTGGTAGAGATACTGGAGTAGTTTGCGATTTTCTTTTCCTGCTCTTTTTACAGGTGAGGAAACTGAGATAGACAAGGTTAAGTGACTTGCCCAGAGTGAGGCCAGATTTGAACTCAGGAAAATGAGTCCTCCTGACTTCAGGCCCAGTACTGCACTGGGCCATCTAGCTTCCCATTTTGATTCATCCATGGGAAAAATAGCAGGATTTGCACAAAGGATTCTCTAGAAGCTCAATAGTCAACTAAAGAAATAGAGAACCTCAGAATATGGTTCTTGCCCTCAAGAAGCTTATAATCTAGTTAGGAAGATAAGTAACATACATGAAAATAATATCAAAGTATACAATTTAGTGTCCATTAAATGCTAAATTATTTGATAAAAAATGTAATCCAATTCAATAAATATGTGATTACTACGAGCATGCTATGTACACAGTGGAAATTCAGTGAAGAAAAAATAATTGAAGAGGAATGAAGAATGAAGAGCAAAATTTAAGTTGAACCTTAAATAATGGGCAAGAGTTAGATATATGGAGGACAGATAGGGCACTTTTCTAAGGGAGGAACAACGTAAGTGGTAGCATAGAAGGAGAAGTTAGCATTGCCATGTTAATAACACAGTAAACAGACTAGTCTAACTAAAATGGAAGAGAGAGTATTAAGACAGAAAAAAATAAGGTTCAGTATTTAGCATGGACTATTTATGGGAATTTTTGAAAGATAGAAATAATTATGAAGTAGTTTTGACTAATGTAGTAAAAAAAACACAGGAAGCCATTGAAACTATTTTGAGAAAAGGAAGAACCCCAGGAAAATGGTTTTGGAGGAAGATTAGAGGTATGTATAGGAGGCATTGAAGAAGGGAAAGCCAAGGGATCTCTGTAATGAATACCAGTCCCTAATATTGAACTTGTAACTTGATCCAGCCTCATTCTGCCTTATCAAATGTAGGCCATCAAGGACTAATGAGCATCAGGGCTGGATATTTAGTTTTTCTTCATGTTTTTGGACACCTTGGGTTATCTCCTCTCAACAATCCCGCCTAGCCAAAGAGCACAGGCAACTGACACTGAACTTGAATTTTCTCTGAAATTAAAAATTAACCACCATTAGTGTGTTTTTTTTTTTGTTTTTCTATAAAAGTCAGACTTCTTTGAGTAAAAACAAAGATTAATTCAGTCATACCAACATTTATTAAAAAGCCTAACTATGTGCTGGGCACCATTAAGTGCTGGGGATACATTTAATAAAAAGAAAGACAATTAGTCTTTGTTTTCAGAGAAGTTATAATCAAATGAGGAGAAACTATACTCAGAAGTAGGTAAGAAAGCACAGGAAGGAAACCAGAGAGAAGCAGATGCAGAATGGAGTGAATCAAAATAATCCAGTCTCTGGCCTCTGTCAGGGAAGGCATTGAGGGAAGGTTAGTATTCTCCTATCAGACCCCTAGTAAGTCTTACTAAAGGAGGATGTGGGAGGTGATGTCAGTCAAGACTTCAGTTAGCAACATGGTAATGAAATTAGAAGTGAGGAGCTTAAGCAGGAAGAGGTGTCTTGTTCCCTGGAGTTAATCCCTGGCAGAGCAGCTGATGCTGAGTGAAGTGAGAAAAAAGGAAAGGGAAACTTATTCCACTCATAATATTTCCATTAGTTAGGCTTTTGCATTTAAACCAAGGGTGGTAGAAAAAGGTCATTGTATGAGAGGAATTCAGTGGCAAAACTGCCCACACCCTTAAGAGAAACACAGCCCCAAAACACTTAGGTGACCTTTACCTGAGGAACTGGTTTAGATTTGTTTTGTTTTAAGCTGGTTCCTTTACAGCTTTATAAGGGGACCTTTCAGAGCTGACAATAAATGTAATAAAGGTCAGATGAAACTACAGAATAGTTAGGTGTTTCTTTGTTTTTTAAAAGTTGTCCTCATACCAACCCTGGAAAATAAACCCCTAAATCCTCAGTGCTTTGAAATTTAAAATTTTTGACCTGGAAAGGCCCTCAGAAATCAATTAATATCCTTTACTTTTTAAAAAATCTGTATGTTTGCTGTTGCTTATGTGTTGTGCATAAACAAATAGATTTAATTTTCTTAAATTATCCAAATAACTCTGACCATGGAGTACCTTCACCAGATATATTCAGATCACTCAAGCAGAAGTAGGGCTTGAAATCTAAATGTTTGGAATACTATCTTTGTTCTTGCTTCACTCAGCAGGCCCAGCCTGAGCCCTCAAAACTGGTATTCTCAGGAGTGGTTGTATGCATAAACAAGCTGTAAGATATGTTTCCCATATTTCCATCACACATACATCCTAATACATCTACAAACTTGTGTTCTTGTAAGATAAGTATTCTGTGAATAAATTGACCTTTTAGACACAAGTAGGTTAGCAGATAAAATCAGAGGAAAAAAAGACATTTTAACAAAAAACTTGTCTATTTTTAAAGTATAGATAATGTAGTTCTTTTTTGCATGTTTGTTTATAATTATCTTTCCTTTGGTGTGGTTTTTTTTTAGACTTTATTATTTTTTTTTTGCTGTCTTTCCCAATAATCTCTCACCAATATAACATCATACATATATATTATAAGAATGAAATATAATTAAACAAAATATATATAAAATATTGGCCACAGTGTCTCAGGAGATGCTTCAGTCTGCTACTGTGATCCATCACCTTTCTACTGAGAAGAGGGAGATAATGTTTCATCATCAGTCTGCTGGAATCAGAATTGATGTCCTTGTATTGATATGGATTCTTAGGGGGTTTTTTTAGTGTTCTTTTTCTTTACATTACTATAGTTATATAAACTGTTCTTTTGACTCTGCCTCTGCATCATTCATGCAAGTCTTCTCAAGTTTCTGCAAGCTTTTCATATTCATATTTACCTCTTACATTGTGATTATGTTCCATAACATTCATATGCCATAATTTGTTCTACCATTTCCCAGTCAATGGGAACTCATTTTGTTTTCAGTAGTTTTCTATTCTCAAAAAAGGATTGCTCTGAATATTTTGGTAACTTTATGGCTCTCAGTGAGAAAATTTATAAAACAGTTTTTCTTACCCTTTAAAATTTCTCCAATATTTACCTGAATGGTTTTATTTCCCTTTGATTTGCAGGCCAAACCTGGAACCCTGAGATATTTGGTAATTCCCCAAAGTCCTCCAATGTTTCCTTAGATGTAACCGAGAACCAGGTCCGGGGAATCTGGGAAGAACTTGGAGTTGGGAGCAGTGGTTATCTAGATGAGGAAGAATTGGCAACAGTTTGTAAGAACATTGGACTGCGAGAACTTGAAAAAGAGGTGAGACAGCTTGAAATAGGCTTCATGTCATGATTTATAAATGTGTGACTGGTTTCTTAACATATTTGAAATTCTGTTATGTCTCACAACTCAGATGGAGGTCTCCAGTGCAGAGTCAAACCTAGCATAGCTACCTATGTCCTGGGGATAGAATGAGTTCTGATAAACAGTGCAATAAATGTTAAAGCTTGAAGGTAGAAATTATTAGTAAGAAGTCTTATTGCAAAATGCTTATTGACTTCAGATTATAGAATCATAGATTAGATCTATGTCAATCATCTAGTCAAATTTTCTCGTAGTATAACAAATTCTTGTTATTATATATATATATATATATACATATATATATATACATATACATATATATAATGTTATATTGGTGAGAGATTATTGGGAAATGACAGCAAAAAAATAATAAAGTCTAAAATTTCCTGGGTCTGCAGCCAGGAAGACTCATCTTGAATTCAAATTCAGCCTTAAACATTTACTAGCTGTGTGACCCTGGGCAAATCACTTAATTCTATTTGCCTCTGTTTCCTCATCTGTAAAATGATCCAGAGAAGGAAATGGCAAACCATTATATTTTTGCCAGGAAAATGTTAAATGGGATCACGAAGAGTCCAACATGACTAAAAAATGACTAAGCAACAAAGCTCCTTATTTTTACAGCTGACTCAATTGAGGCATTAAGAGATTATTCAACATTACACAGGCATTGTGTTGGCAGAGCTGGCATTCAAACTTAGGTCCTTCGACTCTAAATCTGATATTTCTTTCCACTGTATCGCAATGCAGAGGCATTGTTTTTTTAAAGTTTCTCAGTTTTAAGAATTGCTTTTTGGTAAATGATTGTGATGGAGTACTACTGGGATATACATAGAAATAATGAACTGGTTGATTTTAGAAAAGTATGGAAAGACATGAAATAAAGAGTGAAATGAACAGAACCAAGAGAACATGGCATACAGTAGCAGCAATATCATTTTGAGTATTAAAAATATCTAAATCAACTACAAAGGACCTAAAAAGGAAGATGCTAACCATATCCAGAGAAAGAACTTATAAATATAAATATGCATAGTATGATTTAGCATATTATACACATATTTGTGTCTAATAGTAGCTTTCTCTAGGGCAAGATGGAGTAGGAGGGAGAAAAAAAATGCACAGCAGTGAACCAAAGAAAGAAGCACAGAAAAGCAAGGTAGCTTATTACTCAGTTTTGTTCTTTTTTTTAAAGGCAAACAGTGTGAAAAGGAAATTTAGAGTTTTATATACTGAATTCTCGTTTAATGTCCTACTGAGTACTTGGAAATATTCTCTTTTTTTTGTTTTTTTTTTTTGTATTTAAGTTCAAATTGAATTAAAAATTTTAAAAAGAGGAGTTCTCTAAGTAAAAAGGAAGATAGGAACCAATCTTTCAGTTAATAATAGAATTTGCCAGCTGATTGTGCCACAAAGTTGCCTATTATAAGTTGTTTCTTAAGTTTTGTGTGATGGTAAAAACTCAGCAAATTTTATTTTGTTCTGTGGAAACACTGCCCAGTGTTACTACCTACATTGGAGGAGAGAGGAAAAAAGATATCCTGGACTTCCTAAAACAAATATGTCTATAATGCACAGAGTTCTAATTCAGTTTCAATGTTTTTCTATAGGAACTTGAGGATTTGTTTAATAAACTGGACCAAGATGGTGATGGCAGAGTTAGTTTTAAAGAATTCCAGCTTGGGGTGTGCAGTCATGGGCCTTACTCAGTTCCTGGATCTTCCACTCCCATCAAACCTAACAACCACTGGCCACATCATCAGGTATATATTACTGGCTAAATTAAAAGGCTTATATGATGAAAAAACATGAACTTTGGTGTTTATGTGACTGAAATTCCCAGGTCATCAGTTACAACATGAACATCACAGAACCATGCAAGATTTCTGATATTTGTTCATGAGAAATCTGGGAGGCTGGTTGAAATGTCAAGATTGTCCTGAGATGCAGAGTTTTAAATTTTCACTAAAATCTTTATGCAGAAAAGACTTTTTAAAAGCCAGGAGATTTTTATATTTGATCCTGGAAATAATAGGGAGCCGCTGGATTTAACAGATAGAGTTGACAAGGTGGGTGAGGTTGATATTATCAGACTTCCTATTTAAGAAGATCAATTTGACAACTGAGTGAAGAGATACTTGAGGCAGGAAAGGTCAACCAGGTCCTAGCATGAAATGATGGAGGGCTATAGCAAGGTAGAGATAATGTCAAGAGAGAAGAGGGGTCATATGAGGTTATGAAGATAGAAGGAAGGACTTGATGGCAGATTGGATTTGGGATGTGAAAGAGAGTGATGAGTCAAAGATGATACCTAGATGCTTGGGTGAATGCTGGGTGAATTGGTACCTTTAACAATAAGAGAAAAGTTAAGAAGATGGGAAGACTTGGGGAAAAGATGAGGAGTTCAGTTTGGAGCATGCTGAGTTGACTGAGATGTACCTTAAGCATTGAAGATGTGAGACTAAGGGCAGGAGAGAAGTTAAAGTGAATAAATGTGTATGCAAATCAGTGACATGCTGATAAAAATCGAATCCATGGAAGCTGATGAGATCAATAAGCAGTAAAAGGTGGAGAGTACCTAGATCAGAGCCTTGGGGGACACTGAAGGTTAATGCATGTGACCTAGATGAAGATTCAGCAAAGGTGATGGAGGAGTAGCTTCCCAGAGTTATTGAGAATAAAATGACATAAAATTTACAAAGTGTCATGCAAGGCTTAAAATATTATATAATCATGTTGGTGATTATTATAACAATAATAATTATCATTTTTATTACCTCTATCTTGTTAGTTTGATCCTCAGACAAGAGCCACAGTTCATCACTGAATTTGTTCTTAAGCTTCTCTGACTTGATAATTGTAGTTCACTTGCACCCATTCAATCTCCCAGAGGTCATATGAGATGATCTTTCATGGAGGAAAAAACATAATTTTATGGTAACTTGTTTGTCTTGATGCTTTTTTTAATACTGGAACACTGATATTGTCCTCTTCTAATCCTATTCTCCATCTTCACACCAATTTTATAAGGAAATGAGGCCATTTTTCATAAATGGGAATTTTTCTAATATTTTTAATTCCATTATTGTATTTTGTGGTGGGTATAGGAGTGGAGCTGTTACAATATTATGCCTTTTACTAGGCAGTGGGCTCATTTGAGAACTAAAAATTCTGTTTAGCCAGAGTGCAAGAAAAGAAAAAGTAGCTAACCTACCAGCTTCTGGTTTTTCTGAACTGCTTCTTTCGCTCCTCTCTTTCTTTTAAAATCCTTATTCTAAAGAGGAGGGGAGGAATATATTTAGAAGTGGAAAAAAAAGGCATCAGTTTTTTTTTTAATTGCTTCATTTTTCATTGGCAATGAATAGTGCTAGGAGTGTTTCTCTGTGTGTGTGTGTGTGTGTGTGTGTGTGTGTGTGTCTTGTGTATACATCATGACTTCAATAGTTTGGGAGTTCATCCCTGTGGAGTATTTCCTTCACCTAAATTATAAACCCTACCATACATACTTAGCAGGTAGTTTCAGGACCAAAAATTAGTCATCTTGAACCCAACTCTTTGGTGCTAAAGCTTACTAAGGTTAACTAAAATGATGTTCAAACAGGTACCAAAGTCATACTCAAAGACTTTCCTCTCTGGTAGGACTTTGTGAAGCTGATGCTTTAAAGACAAAATGAGTTAACTCTTTGTGTGTTTATATGTGTGTCTGTGCATAATATTTGTATAAAATATAGTCTTAACCATTCTCATGCTTGGTATGCTAGGACAACTGCTAAGGAAAGATATTTTCTTTTGAATGGTTGTATTGTGGGATCATATATTCTCTTTTTATTCATTTGGAAAGAATCTTAAAGGAATTTTTCATAAGAGTTAAGCACCAAAGATGGACAAGAACATAACTTCTCAGGGAATCACTTATTTGTTTTAAGACAATGCTGTTCTTCAATTCATAAGGAAACAGGTTGGAATCTCATTTCTTTTTGGAACATAGCTATCTGCTCAGGCAGGGAATGCTTTTTGAACTCCTTGGGAGCTCCAGGCCTGCAGAGGCAGCAATCTACAGCAATCACTGAGAAATGTGAACCCATTCCAACAAAAACTTCACAGACAAGAATGAGAGAGGTTCAGTGAGCTGTATCAGTCCTGACTAGTCCTGTACTGAGCAACAGATTATTTCTGAGTATTGTCATATAACGTATAAAATAAATAATAGCAGCATTCATATAGCACCTATTATGTGCCAGGAAGGAGATCAAATTAGGCAGTCATCTAAAGAAATTCAGATGGAAGGTCAGATACTGAAGATGCAGGTTAAATACTCTGGCCACATAATGAGAAGGGAGGAGTCATTGGAAAAGACCCTGCTGTTGGGAAAGATTGAAGGTAAAAGGAAAAGGGAACAGCCAAGGATAAGATGGATGGATAGTATCATAGAAACAATGAACATGAAGTTGGACAACTTTGAAAGGAATTGGAGGGTAGAAGGACCTAGTGTACTGTAGTCTATGGGGTTATGAAGAATTAGACATGACTAAATGACTAAACAACAGCAAAGTGTCAGGCCCTGTGCTTTAACACTTTATAAACATTATCTCATTGGTCCTCATAACAATCCTGTGAAATAGGTGCTATTATTATTCCCATTCTACTGATGAAGAAACATTTCAGAAATGTTTCTTTATAAATCTCAGTATGACCAGAATCTAGATGTTATCAGGGCTCGTGAGTTTAATTATTTCCATTACACATCATCAAGCCAGAACCTATCCAATTCTTGTTCTATCACTGGACAGGTTGAACAAAAGTACAGGAAAAAGGCCCCATTCTAGAGCTCTGGTCTGCAAAGAATAGCTTGCTTGTTCTCAAGAGTTCTTTGGATTTGCAGGATGCTTTCTTTATAGCATAAATGGGTATGATTTTATTTCTGGCCTAAATTAGTTAATTTGTTTGTTTTATCCCTTTATTAATGCATTGTCAAAAGTACTGCTGTTCTTCCTCAGCATTCTGGGCTTTAGTTTGTTCGAGTTTTTTTTTTTTTTTTTTTTTTTTTTGCAGTCTAGTAGTGTGTATTCTAGGGCTTATGTCCCTTTACTGAAATGACCTATGGACTAAAAATGTTTGAGAACCAGCGCTTCTCCCAAGATATATAAAATGACATGTGGGAGAGTGGGAGGGTGAAGAACAGTGGGGACAAGATTGCCCTTGAAGCTACAAACCCTTTAGTTTGGGGGGGTACTTTTTATCCCTCTCGGTAATAGGAGCGAAGTCTTTCAGGTGCTTTATGCCACTTTATGGCAAGAGCTGGTAAAGAAACAGAAGCAAAGGGGCAGGGCCAGCTTATGCAGCCATGTTGGTGCTTCTTGATTGGGTTGTTCCCCTCAGAGTTTAAGGCTGTTTAATATATTGTGTCATCATTTTATGTGAAAGGGATCATTTTGGGATGCCCCTCACTTGTTGACAAGCATTTATCAGATATCCCCAAGGTTTTCCTGTTTTTCTTAGTAGCAAAGGATCTGCCAAAGCAGGAGGTCTTTGATCATTGGGCATCTATGCCTTTTCCTACTCTGCCTTCTCTCACACTGATGGTTGTAGAAATAGATAGGCTCTGATTATAAAGACTATGACTTGGTAGGTAGAGTGCTTCATTTGGGATCAAGAGAACCTGATTTCAAATCTTACTTCAGACTCTTTTTTTTTAAATTAAAGCTGTTAATTTTCTAAATATCTGCATAGATAATTTTCAATATTCACCTTTGCAAAACCTTGTGTTCCAAATTTTTTTCCTTCCCTTCCCCCATCCCCTCTCCTAGATGGCAAGTAATCCAATATGTTAAACATGTGCAATTCTTCTATACTTATTTCCACAATTATCATAGTGCACAAGAAAGGTAAGATCAATAAGGGAAAAAATGAGAAAGAAAACAAAATGTGTCATTTCAGACTCTTACTAGCTGGGGACCATTTTACAAGTCATCACCTTTCTGAACCTTAGTTCCCTCATTCATCATAAAGGAATAACAACTGTAGTAATGATGTCCCAGGGTTATTAAAAGGCTCAAAAGGGATTATATATTTTAAAGCACATTGCAAACTATAGAGATGCCAGGTACTGTAGGGGAGAAGTTACCATAGTGAAGTCACTTTAAGATATAGCACTAGGGGTCTGAGTTCAAATCCCAAACTCCTGTATTTACTATCTGTATGACCTAGGGCAAGACTCTTAATCTCCTAGGGAATTAGTTTTCTCATCAGTAAGGTGAAGGGGTTGGACCAGATGCCTCTAAGGTCTATTCCATTTGGAGAATGATGCTCCTAAGATGCCATCACCACAAATGTGTCTTTCTCTTTAGTGTTTTCCAAGGATCTCACAGAGAAGACAGTAGATTTGATCCTGAACTCCAAACCTTTCCAGTTTTCCCTATTTTGGTATTTAGTACCCTCAGATCCAGAGCATTGCCCTCAAACTCCAATGATTTCCTAGCTCTTTGTGAGGGGCATTTAAAATGATGAGCAAGGGGCAGCTAGGTGGCGCAGTGGATAGAGCACCAGTCCTGAAGTCAGGAGGACCTGAGTTCAAATCTGGTCTCAGACACTTAACATTCCCTAGCTGTGTGACCCTGGGCAAGTCACTTAACCTCAATTGCCTCAGCAAAAAGTAAAATGATGAGCAACCAGGGACTCAGAGTAAATTTCTACTCTAATCTTTCCCCTTAAGTGATTGGTTTGTTTCCTAGATCTGACCATGTGCTGTCTATATACCCTTTCCAACCTCAAGTATAATGAAATTGAAAGAAAATTCCTAATATTAGCCATCTCATTCCACAGTCATGTCTAGAGTGCTGACTTCCCAGTGTTATTGTCTGGATCAGTATCCCTTCGGTGTTCTATATTATTGTTAACAGCTCAATATGATTAAATGAAATCAACAATAACAAGTGACAAATGTGACTAGCTCAGACCCAGAGAAGGAGACATATATGATAACCAACTTAGAGTGGCTCAGGCCAGGGATTAAAATCTGAGGAGACATTGGCATTTAGAAGTGCTGAAGCATCCACCTTCAAACTCTTCGCCATTTATGAGGCATGATGGAGCTGCTGCTGATGCCAGAGAAACTTAATAATGCTAAGGACTCTTGTTGGACATTTTTATCGAGTGCATAATATTTATCTTATTGTATACAGAATGTCACAAAAGTACAGGGGTTAAGCTAAAATATTACCCTTGGAAGCATTGCTTAGAAGATGTTGCAGCATATTACTTTTGTAGGCAACTAGATGGTGTTGGGAATAGAGCACCAGGCTTAGAGTCAGGGAAACTTTAGTTCAAATCTAACACATTAACTGTGTGACCCTGGCAAGTCCCTTAATGTTGTTTGCCTCAGTTTCTTCATCTGTAAAATGAGCAGGAGGTAGAAATGGTGAACTGCTCTAATGTCTTGGCCAAGAAAACCCCAGATAGACTCACAAAGAGTCAGAAATAATTGAAAAATAATATTATTTTTGTCAAATGGGCATGTATTGATCAATATGTACATACAAATATACTCAAATGAAAATGGTTTTCTGTTATCATAGTCTATCATACACACGTATCTAAACATCTTCACACAAACCCACATGTATACATGCATGTTTACACAAACATACCTGTATGTGTTGTGTGTAAGTGCATGCTGATGATGCAGTAGATAGTGCTAGACATCGAGTCAGGTAGTTTAAATCCATCCTTGGACATTTAATGGATGTGTGAATGGGAACAAGTCACTTAACCTCTGTTTGCCTCAGTTTCCTCAACTATAAAATAAGGATAGTAATAGTAACTTTCATAATTCCAATAGAGTTGGAAAAGAAAATGCCATCCACATCTGGAGAGAGAACCATGGAGGTTGAATGTGGATTGAAGCATAGTCTTTTCACCTTTTTTGCTATATATATTTGCTTTTTCTTTCTTGTGGTTTTTTCCCTTTTGATGTGATTTTTCTTGCACAACATGACAAATATGGAAATATGTTTAGAAAGATTGCATATATTTAACTTATATCAGATTGCTTGCTATCTTGAAGGGGGAGATAAAGGGAGAAAGGAGAAAAATTTGGAACACAAAATCTTATAAAAATGGTTGTTGAAAACTTTCTTTACATGAATTTGGAAAAATAAAATACTATTGAGAAAAAAATAGTCCATTTCATAGTTGTTTTGAGGATAATATGAGATATTACTTATAAAGTACTTGATCCACTGCCTGGCACATAGTTAATGTTTTATAAGTGATTGTTATTATATATACATATATATATATATTTTGTATACAGATATGTCTTCTTTTTTTTATCAATCTGCAGGTCTATGAGGAGAATGGCTGTAAAACCTCCACTACCTCATCCCTTCTGTCCATTTGCATGGATGTGCATCTTTTCTCCAGCATCGATGATGGCACTGGATTTGCTATTCCTGAGCAAGTCATAGCCATTTGGGCACAAGAAGGCATAAAGAATGGCAAGGAGATCTTGCAGGTTTGATGCAGACCATTTGGTACTGAAGCAAAGCACTTAGTTAAAACAGCAAAGATATGGAATCAGAATTACATGGAAGCATAGGGTTTCCTCTATCCATAGCTGGAGAAGCATAGAGTTTAGGAAAGGGAAAAATAAACTGAGGGAACAAAATAGAACAAAATTTTGCTTTCAGGAGAGTATAGATAGAATGTGTACATATGTACTTTCCTATTTTGTTGTGATAGAAAATCCTCAGCAGAAAAGATTGATTTGAAATACTCTTCTCCTCATTACATGATTTAAAATAAAAGGATCATAGAAGTCAGAAACGATGATACTTCTACCTGTGGATTTATTAGAGAGGTTAACTGTACTGATATATGTAGGAAGAAAATACATCTATGGATTCATATTTCCACTTAATAATAATAGCTAGCATTTATATATTGCTTTAAGGTTGCCACTTTTCCAGGTTTACATAGCTAATAAGTATCTGAGATTGAAATTGAACTCATCTGTTTGACTCCGGGTCCAGCATTCTTTCCACTGCATCACCTAGATCAGATTTAGTAGTTGGATCTATCCCTTGTTATTTTTTATTTTATTTTATTTTTTTTGCTTTTTGCTGAGGCAATTGAGGTTAAGTGACTTGCTCAGGGTCACACAGCTAGGGAATGTTAAGTGTCTGAGACCAGATTTGAACTCAGGTCTTCCTGACTTCAGGGCTGGTGCTCTAATCACTGCGCCACCTAGCTGCCCCCTTGTTATTTTTTTTTAAAAAAATAGTAGCTTTTTATTTTTTAAAATGCATGCAAAGAGTTTTCAATATTCACCCTTGCAAAATCTTGTGTTCCAACTTTTCTCCCTTTCCTCCCCTTTCTCCTCCTCTCCTAGATAGCAAGTAATCCAAAACAGATTAAACATGCACAATTCTTGTAAACATATTTCCACATTTATCAAGCTGCATCCATTGTTCTTGATGATTTAAAATATTTTATTTTTGTGCATATCAATTATGTTTTATACAAAAAAATTTAAGTGCCATGCACTGAACTTAGTCCTGGGGATATAAAAAGAGGCAAAAAATGGTCCCAGACTTCAAACAGCTTATCTAATGAGAGAGAGACAATATGCAAACAAATATGTACAAAGCAAACTACATACAGGGCCATAGGAAATGATTAAGGAAGTTACTGGGATTAAAAGGGGTTGGGGAAGGTTTTCTATAGAAGGTGGGATTTTAGTTGGGACTTAAAGGAAGCCAAGAATGTGTTAAAGAAAGAAAAGTCAGAGCAGAGGAGGGAGAGCGTTTCAGGCATGGGGGATAGATAGCCAGAGAAAATGCCCAGAGCCCAAACTGGAGTGTCTTATTTATGGAACAACCAGGAGCCCAGAGTCACTGATTTGAAGGATGAGTTTTGAAGAGTAAGATGTACAAAGACTGGAAAAGTAGGAGAAGGCTAGATTTTGAAGGGCTTCGAATTGTATTTGCTACTAGAGGAAGTCAATAGAAAGTTTAATGAATAAAGGCAGTGGTGTAGTCAGACCTGCACCTTAGGAATATTACTTTGGTGGCTGAATGGAAGATGCATCAGAGTGCCTGAGACAGGTTGAGTCACCAGCAGGTAAATTCAGTAGTCAAGATGTGAGGGATGAGGACCTATACCAGAAGGATGGCAGTATCACAAAAGAAAAGGAGAAATATTCAAGAGATGTGGCAAAAGTGAAGTTGGAAGCATAGGCAACAGTTTGTCTATGGGGGGGGGAGAGAGGGGTAAAAGATAGTGAGTAATCCAGGATGACTCCTAGATTGTGAGCCTGAGTCTGGGACGATAGTGTTATCCTCTACAATAATCAGGAAGGTAGAAGTGGGGGAGGATTTAGGAGAAAAGAGAATGAGTTCATTTTTGGACATGTTTGTAAGATGTCATCCAGTTAGAATGTCTGAAAGGCTATTAGAAATGTTGATTGGAAGTCAGAAGATTGGGCCAGAATAGGTAGATTTGATAATCATCAGCATAAAGATGGGAATTAAGCTGGAAAATTGTTTTGTTCCATTTTTTTGTGGTTTCTGTCACTCCTGAATCCATTTAGAGGTTTGATTTAATGTTGTTTCTGAAGAAAACTGGGGAGAGCTCAGGCAACTTCTTACTTTTCTCCTTGACTTCTGACATCCAATTTTTACTTGAATATAGATTCCATAGAATGTAGTATGGTATTGAAGAGAACTTAGAGGTCATTTACTCTGACCCCCCTCATTTTCAGAGGAGAACACTGACATCTAGAGAAGTAAATTGTCAATGACCCCACAGTCATCATTTGTCAAATGGAATAATACCTTTCTTTCCTTTGTGATTTTAAGAATAAATAAATATGTCCTATATCCAGCAAGCCTTTATATGTGGGTAACATTTTAGCATCACCCTAAAATACTTTTCAGTTTCTTGTTAACCTCAAAAGCTGTTCAGGAGGCTCAGAAACAACCTGTTACCTCATCTCTTGGCCTATTGGTAGTATAGGTCATTATATATCTTCCGTACATAGGCTTGCTCATTTAGAAGGCCTGAGGCAGGCTCTGTTTTGAGAATAGCTTGTTATGAGAAAAGTTCTATTTAAGTTGATCTCAGTTAACCCATGGCACAGAATTGCCAGGTGTGCCACCTTTGTAATTTGATATTTACTTTGTAGAAGGGACTAACGTTGTATGTTGGTTGTCCTTTCCAGTCTTGGTAGTTTATTTTTTCTCATAGTTTACTCCAGTTCAGAATTCCTGTGGTTTTCTTTGGTTTGATATCACTCACCACCAGGTAACATCTAGAGATGCCTAATCATACAGATGAATAATTTTCTGTTCTCCAACTGTGCCATTTATTTTTCCTAGAGCCCAACAAGATTTCTAATCTGTTCCTGAATACACACAGTAAAAATGTATCTAAAGCTTTTCCAATAATAGGCTTAGTATTAATAATAATAATAATAATAATAATAAACAGTTGTCCTTTCCACACCTCGACTTTCCCCATTATGATTTCAATATATTGGCATGAGAAATTAAATGGAAACTTGGGGGGAGTTTTACAGAAGCTGCTGAGGACTCAGGAAGGCCAGCAGATGACAAAGGAAAACTTTAGAAACTAAGGAATGCATAAAATATATGTATAGTATTGTTTCAACATATTTTATATTTTAGTTCCATAATAATTCAGACTTTTTCTTGTTCTGGAAGGGCCAAAAAATTTTACATAGGTTTTCCAGATCTTGGAAGCACTGTGTCCTTAATCCCATGATATGTAAAGGATAACGGTAGGGCTGTTGCAAAGTACTTTATAAATATGAGCTCATGTTAAACTCACAATACCCTGGGATGTCAGTTCTATCTTATCTTCATTTTATAGATGAGGAAATTGGTGCAGACAGAGTGACTTCCCCAGGATCACACAGCTACAGGTCACACAGTAAATGCCTGAGGCTGTTTCTGAAGCCTTCCTGACTTCGAGGTCAGCACTCTAAACACTGTGTCATTTGGCTAGTTGCCTAGGAATGAGATTTGTAAAATCTTAGATCATGAAATTTCATTTAACCTAGCGCCTAGGACACTCCTGACCATGATTAAAAACTCACTCAGTATATGTCTTTTTTATTCTGAGAAAGGAAAGGCTGGGCACACTGCCACTCGGTTTGAATCCTGGGCCTCCTTTTTCCTAGCACTATACAGTTTAGATCACTTTCCCATTTCCTTCTGGGTGCCATCTCAGGTCCACAGAGAGAAAAAAAGAAAATATGCTTGGGCTAAGGAAATTCTTGCTCCAATTTCTTTTTTGGCCTCCTAGAACTTAAAGGAATATTTGTTGGTAGCAAGATGCCTGGATGGAAGAAGTATTTCTTGGCCTTATGCAATATCTTTTTATCTTTAAAAAAAAAAGACTATACCATTGTTAAAATAGAGAACAGAGTCCCAGAATTTCAAGGCTGAAAGAAACCATACTATCTAAGGTGGTCCACATTTAGAGCTCAGGTCTCTTGACTCCAAGCTCAGTTTTTTTCTTTTTTGCCAGTCAGAAGGGAGGGAGGGAGAGAAGTATTTAAATAACTCCTATTGGGTTTTTTTTTTTTTGTTTGTGCAAAAACTTTTATTTATTTATTTACTTTTTATTAAGGATTTTTATTTTCAAAGCATATGCATGAATAATTTTCTTTTTTTATTAAAGCTTTTTATTTGCAAAACATATGCATGGGTAATTTTTCAACATTGACCCTTACAAAGCCTTCTATTACAAATTTTTTCCTCTTTCCCCCCACCCTCTCCCCTAGATATCAGGTAGTCCAATACATGTTAATTATGTTAAAATACATGACAAATCCAATATATATGTATTCATACTTGTTTAGTTATCTTGCTGTACAAGAAAAATTGGATCTACAAGAAAAAAAGCCTGAGAAGGAAAACAAAATGCAAGCAAACATCAGCAGAAAGCCTGAAAATGCTATGTTGTGATCTACACTCAGATCCCACAGGCCTCTTTCCCTGGGTGTATAAGGTTTTCTTCACTGAACAATAGGTTTGAATCACCTCATTGTTGCAGAGAGCCATGTCCATCAGAATTGATCATCATGTAATATTGTTGCTGCTGTGTATAATGATCTCCTGGTTCTGCTCGTTTCACTCGGCATCAGTTCATACAAGTCTCTCCAGGTCTCTCTGAAATCGTCCTGGTGGTCGTTTCTTGTAGAACAATAATATTCCATAACATTCATATACCATAATTTTTTCAGTCACTCTCCAATTGATGGGCATCCCTTCAGTTTCCAGTTTCTAGCCACTACAAAAAGGGCTGCCACAAACATTCTTGCACAGGTGGGTCCCTTTCCCTCCTCTAAGATCTCTTTGGGATATAAGCCCAATAGAAACACTGCTGGGGCAAAGGGTATGCACAGTTTGATAACTTTTTGAGCATAGCTCCAAATTGCTCTCCAGAATGGTTGGATCCGTTCACAGTTCCACCAACAATGTATCAGTGTCCCAGTTTTCCCATATCCCCTCCAACATTCATCATTATCTTTTCCTGTCATCTTAGCCAATCTGACAGGTGTGTAGTGGTATCTCAGATAACTCCTATTGTTTACCAGACAGTGTGCTAAGTGTTTTACAAATATTACCTCATTTGATACTTAAAACAACCCTTAGATGTAGATGCTATATTATCCACATTTTACAGATGAAGAAACTGAGGCAGACAAAAGCTAAATGATTTACTGAGGGTCATACAGCCAGTAAAGATCTGAGGCTCCATTGGAATACAGGTCTTCCTGAGTCCAGGACCAGCACTTTTATCTTCTGTGTCCCCTAGCTGCAGTCAGAAAATAGCATTTCTTGCCTTAGATTCTGTGGAAGTCATTGGTTTTCTTCCCTCTCTCCCTCTCTAACCTCCTTCCCTTCCTTCTTTACTTTCTTTTTCTCTCCCTCCCTTTCTCCTTCTTCTCTTCTTTCCTCTCTCCCTTCTTTCTTCCCTCCCTTCTTCTCTCTTTTTCTCTCTCCCTTCTTTCCTCCCTCCCTTCTTCCCTCCTTTTCTTTCTCCTTCCCTTCCTTTCTCCTTCCTTCCTCCCTCCCTCCCTTCCCCCTTTCCTTCCTACTCTTCCTGACTTCCCAGTTGACTCTCCAGTTCCTAATTGATCTTCTTACCCTTTCTGTGTTGTTATCTTCAAAGAGTCCTGGAATCAATGACTGTAAGGTTCTTCTTCTAGAGAAGGCTTAACATTTTGCTCTTTTGGAGTGCCTATAAACCTCCTTAATTCTGCTTTGCTAGTTAGAAGCCATTGTCATTTTTGACAACTCTGTTCCTGAGGAGAGATTGCCCTGCTGAGACTTGTTCCCTGGCTGCTCCTTTGTAATGCACATAGCTTTGTCACTGTCAAAAAGTCAGCATTTGCATAATCATAACTTGTGTTATAATTATTGTTCTAACAGCTGACACTGTGCTTTTCCTTTTCTTAGAGAGCTCAAATGACCCTGCACATAGGAGCTTTTATGAGAGCTTAAATGATAGCCCATCTGTCCTGATGTGTCCTATTGCCTGTGGCTTGACTTGTATGTAGACTTTAAGATATTTGATAAATGTGGGGAAAGGTCCATAGATTTCATGTGAAAACCTGCCTATGTCATATTTTTAATAGACTATTACTTTTTTATAATAGTCTTTTATTTTCAAAATGCATGCAAAACAAAAATGATGTGTGGAAATATGTATATGTATATTCGATTTCTTAAGTATTTTAACATAATTACCATATATTGGATATCCTGCCATCTAGGGGACGGGTGGGGAGCAGGGGGGAAAAATTTGTAACAGAAAGCTTTGTAAGGGTTAATGTTGAAGAATTACCCATACATACGTTTTGCAAATAAAAAGTATTAATAAAATTTTTAAAAATACATGCAAAAATAAGTTTCAGCATGCATCTTTGCAAAACCTTGTGTTCCAATTTTTTTTCACTCCCTTCCCTATCTCCTTCTCTAGACAGCAAATAATCCAATATATGTTAAACATGTGCATTTCTATATATATTTCCACATTTGTCATGCTGCATAAGAAATTCAGATCAAAAAGGAAAAAATGAGAAAGAAAAGAAAAAGTAAGCAAACAATAACAAAAAAAGGTGAAAATATGATGTTGTGATCCAGTCAGTCCCCACAGTCCTCTCTATGGGTACAGATGGCTCTCTCTCCATCACAACTCTATTGGAATTGGCCTGAATCACCTCAATGTTGAAAAGAGCCACATCCCCCAGAATTGATCTGGTCTTATAAGGTTTGATGATTTTTTTTCCTTTCTTTTTTCCCACTTAAAAATTTTGTTACATGGATGTCTAGAGTAGGATAGGGAGGGATAAAAAGGGAAAGTTAAGCAGTGTAAAAGCAAAAGATTTCAATTTTTAAAAACCCTGTTTGTTAGAACTTCTAGGTCTTTGAGATGGAGTAACTATAGAGTTTGAGGTCCTCAACATATGGCGCCAAGGTGCTAAGGGTGCTAAGAAAAAAAATGAAACCAAGTATTGGATTCAGTTGTGTTTAAGGTCCTTTCTAACTCTAAAATTCCATGTTGAAGGGGAATATGGTGTAGTGTGAGGAATCCATAGCTTCAGATATAGGCTCTATCATTACCTGTGAGATCTTGGACATTAGGCTACTGACTTTTAGTCTAGCTCTAACTCGGTGAATCGGTCAAATGATCATAAATCATACTAAGAGCCAAGATTCAGGAATTATTCACAGCATAGAGACCCATCTTCTATGGCATAAAAGGTGATTTTTTTTCTACTCACAAAGCACAGGACATCCTATCACTGAAAGAGAGACTGCCTATATAAAGTGGTCCTTGTCCTGAGTAAAGTTCATGTGTAGCCCACAACATCCCAAGTGTGGCCTGAACCAGATTAAAGTGTCACTGGGAAATATTTAACAAAATTTTAAAAATACAATAAAATATGAAACTAAGTCCATATGTGGCCTACAGATATCCTTATGTATGATTAGGGACCCCCATTTCTGTTTGAATTTGACAGCACTGGGGTAGTAGAGTGGCATTTGAATTAGGAAGAACCTAATGTACATGATATTAATACCTGCAAAACATATAGTATATACCTCATGTCAGTGCAGTGATATGTGTAAAGGGCTTTGCAAACTTTAAATGTTGTTATCTAATGTCATTTACCAAGATAGATATATAAATTGATAGATAGAATGATATATATATAGAGAGAGAGGGTGTCCCAAAGTGAAAGCTTATTAAAACATAAATATATTAAGATTTTTTTTGGATGCTATATGTATATGTGTGTATCTTATACATATATACATGTACAAATGCATATACATACAAGTATATATATGTATCACATACTGTGATTTATATATGTATAAATATATGTAAATATGAACATCACATGTACACATACTATATACACATATGCATATATTTGTGTGTGCACACACTTTTATATATATGTGTACATACATATATGTATATATTCTACATGTGCATATCTATCTATCTCTGTCTATCTGTCAGGCTTCCTTAAAGTTTCAGTTAAAATCCCACCTTTACTTGTCCATTTTAACATTAGTTCCTTCCCTCTGAGATAACTCTATCTCTGTTTCATCTTGTTATGTACCCTACTTGTATGTGGTTGTTGTCTCTTCCATAAGATTGAACTCCTTCAGGCAAAGGATGTTTTTTCATTTCTTTGCATTTTAAGTGATTTTCAATGATACTTATTGTATTAAAATGTCCTATAAACACTGCTGATTATTGTTAGCAACAGCCTCATCTGCCAATAACCCCAGCAGGCTTTTTATCATTTCTAGAATCTTGACTTCAACATGGAAGATAAGGTGAATCTTTTGGAACTGACATGGGCTTTTGACAACGAGTTGATGACTGGCGGGGGGATCCAGCAGGCAGCCTTGGCCTCCTACAGACATGAACTCTGTTATCTACAGTAAGAACCTTCTGTTTGTATATGTTAGTTAGAGACTTGTGGTGGAATTCTGAGGGTGTTTATGTATTAGCTGACTTTGTTGAAAATTTCAAACATGTAGACTGTGATATTGGAGGAAGTGTTGGACCAGTAACTCTGGAGAATCTCCAGGCTGCCAAGGAAAAACAGCTAACCTTAAGAGCATTCTGTGTTGCAGAACATCCTTCTTTTATTATTTAATCAATAAAAATTTATTAAGTGCCTACTGTATATGCAACATCGAACTTAGGCCTTGGAGCATCAATCCAAAACTTTAAAAAGATGTCATCCAGCATGTAAGGATTGTATAGTTTAGTAACTCCAGTAAGATGCTAAATAACTGTAACACTCAGAGAATTACAAAACAACATGTTGAATGAAATCTGAGGGAAAAGTTATTATCAACCAGATAATTGGGGAATTCTTGCCAATATAGAGAGCATTTGAAGTAGGTAAGTGATCAAGAGGTGAAGAGAAGAGAGAACAAAGGGGAAAGGACTGACTAGTGTCCAAATACCTAGGAGATTTTTCAAGTTATCACCAAAGAATAGGCAACATTGAAAGGGATTAATGTGCAGAATTTGTAAAGAGGAAAAAAACAAAAACAAAAACCCCCAAAAAACAAAGAACAAAATGAAGATTAAAGTTTCCTAGCACTCTTTTTTCTCAGCCTGAATGAAAACTAACACTCATCCCTTTTGTCAAGTTTTCATTTTAGCCTGGTTTATAAATGACCCTGAACTTTGCCTTTTGAACTGATGAATTCTAAAATCTATTTAAAAAGGAACAGCAAACAATAATCTCTAAATTTAAGGACTGTTCAGTGTTTAATTGAGCCAAATTATAGCAAAATCCTAAGAGGAAGAGATAAATATGTTTTATTATTTTGAAATTTGATTTTGCTAATAATCAAGATAGAAAATACTCTCATAAACCAATACAATTTTAAAAAATCAATCCCATTTTTTCAGTATCATTGGGTCCTGGACACCAAAAGGAAAACAGAAAACATTTGCCAGCCTATCATACAATCTCAAAATAAGAGTTTGGACAGGAATTGTAATATGTCAATTACATTATGATCCCATTTTAATCAAATTCTATTTGAGATTTTGCTATTTATAGATTCCCTCTATTTGCCAAGAAGATAAATGGAATGATTATTTTTAAATGTTTATTGATTGATGCTTTTAAAGTCATAAGAATTATTGTAAATAGTACATTCTGTTCCCCAGGCAGTAAATAGGAAATAACATTGATGGAAAACTAACTCACTTTTGTTAAATTTTATGCTTCCAGATAAAATTTTTAAAAATTGGATTATATTAAGATGATAAAATAATGTGTAAATAATTAAACATACAGTTTTACAAAAAAATCCAATCTAGTGTTGCTTATTTGTTCAAAAAACACTTTTTAAACACCTATTTTGTGCACACCACCATACACTTTGATCTGGGAAAATAAAATGAAAGGCACAGTCACTACTTTTTAAAAAGTTACAGTCTATTTGGAATTGAGAATTTAGACAGCTTTACTAGCTGAACTTAAAAAATGCTGAACCTCCTTTTTCCTTTAAATTCCAGAGAATATAATTTGCAGGTTTTCCAAAGGGAGACAAAATTGATGATAAGAATTCTCCTTTTAGAACCCAATGACTTTTATCAATGAACCTTAAAAGTTGTACTGGAACAATACTAGGCTAAGGTCTCAGCAGTGATCCAGAAAGATCAGCAGATTAGGTAATTGCCCAAAGAGTGTTGACCTATTCTGTTCCCTTTTGATTTAATTGACTAAGTTTGCAGCCATACACAGCCTGTAGCAGCATTGCCTCCCAGTACCTATAAAGCATAGAAATGGGTACCCTTTCTTGTCTCCATGTGGCCCCCACCAATTGCAAATTCTTCTTTTGCTTTAATCCATCCAAATGAGAGAAAATAAGACTGTTGATGTTATGATTTGAATTCAATAATGTCTCTTTCCTCCACGAACAGAGGGCAAGCCGAGCAGACAGTGAAGGAAAGAGACAAACTAAAGCATGATTTGGAGAAAGTGGAAAAACGTAATTTGGAGTTTGTCAAAGAGATGGATGATTGCCACATTGCCATGGAGCACCTCACTGAAAGCAAAATCAAGTATGTGAAGTTAGATTCTTGGGGTTGGGTTGGCCAGTAAATTGTGGTTCTCCTGGAACCAGAGATGTTAATCCCTCTGTCCCTCTGGTATTTTCTGTACATCAGATGTGTCAAACTCAATGCCCAGCAGTGCAAAATTCCTGAGTGAGGCTGAATTAGATTATAATGTAATTTGAAAATGTTTAACAAAATAAATCAAGATGCAATACAACATAATGTTGATTTGTGGTTTTCTAAGTCAGTACTCTGCCTTCAAGGTTTCTTTCTGAGGTGGAAGAAGGCTAGAAAAGTAGGGAAGACTTGGTCTGATTTTTCTTGCACAACATGACATATATGGAAATATGTTTAAAGAAATTGAACATATTTAATCTATATCAGATTACTTTAGGATCACATAGATAATATCATAAGTGTCAGAACCCATGTCCTTTGGCTCCAAAGCCAGTGTCCATTTCATTGTACAATTCACGTAATCATAAAGTACAAGGTAAATTCTAACTGTTATTACTATTGTCTTCTTTGTTGGTTTGGGATTAATATTATTAATACATTTGATTTTCTTTTGTCCCTCTTAAGGGAGAAGGGGAGAGAAGTATGTGGAGGGAGTCGAGATAAAGCTGTGTGTGATAATTGGTTTGGGAAAGCTGCATGACATGAATGTCAGTAGACAGCCCTGGACTGAGAGTTGGTCAGATTGTCTTGGAACTTGGCTGTTTGTGATTGTCTTGAAACCACTGTGTTCCCACACTAGTACCACATTGACTTTTCTAGACCATTGGTTAAGTGATGGAAAAACACTACATTGGCTGTAGCCCAAAAAGCCATTAGCCCAAAGATAATGGGGAATTCCAACTTGAGCAGGGGTGTCTGGAAGGTCAGCAAATAGAGCATTTCATAGATTTGATCTAGCTGGGGAGAGGGAAGAGCTAGATCCTTGAACTGGGTTCTGCCACTGAGTTCGGACAAATCACAGGCTCATTCTCTGACCCTTCTTAATTCCAGTGCCTTCTGTCTTTAAATTATTTTCTACTTATCCTCTATGTAGCTTGTTTTGCATATATTTGTTTGCATGTTTTCTCCTCCTTTTGATGATGTTTTTTCAATAGTATTTTTTTTTCCAAATACATGTAAAGGTAGTTTTCAATGTTCATTTTTGCAAAATTTTGCTTTAAATTTTTTCTCCCTCCTCATCTTCCCCTCCCCAAGACAACAAGCAATCTGATGTTAGTTAAACAAGTGAAATCCTTTAAAATGTATTTCCATATGTCATGTTGTGCAAGAAAAATCAGACCAAAAAGGGGGGAAAAACCCACAAGAAAGAAAACAAACAAAAAGGTGAAAATGCTATTCTTCGATCCATGTTCAGTGGTCTAGAAAAGTCAATATCTGTGTGGTGGTATTGGTGTGGGAACACATTGGTTTCAAGACAATTACAAACAGCCAAGTTCCAAGACAATCTGACCAATCCTTACTCCAGGTTGTCATGCAGTATTTCCACACTAATTAACACACATAGCTTTATTTTGATTCCCTCTACACACTTCTCTCCCCTCTTCCTTTAGGAGGGATGTGATTGGCATTTTTCATACCAAATTTATTGGAATTGCCATCCCCCATTAGATTATAAACACCTAGAGGGACTTTCTTTTGTTTCTTTTTGTATACTCAGTACTTAATATTACACCTGGCATGTAATAGGAGCTTAATAAATGTTGATTGATTGCTAATTTCCTCATCTGTAAAATGAACAAATTAATTCTGGATGGTCCCTTCTTGTGTCAGTATTTTAAGATTCTGTTATTTCTAAGGCCAGGAACAGAATGTCTCAAACATAGAGGAAGAGATCTATTATGTATTTATTAATGTTCTTATAATAGAAAGAGCACTGCCTTTGACATGATAGGATTTTTATTGAAATTCCACTCTGCTACACAAGACCTCTGCATTTACATCTCTCTGGGCTTCATTTTTCTCACCTCTAAAATGAAGGGATTAGACTAGAAGATCAATCCTGCTTCAAAAATGAAAATATTTAGGGAAAATGTATTTTGCTAGTTTGTGTTACATTGAGGCTATTGTAGCAACAGCTTCTGTTGACAGCAGCTTCTGTGTAGAACACTCGTGGAAGAGGTCATTCTGTGGTTTGCCATCTTAGTGGTATAAAGCCCATGTGGGTGCTTGCCCGAAGTGCCAGCTAATCACACTATAGTGGAATAATCATTTTTTTCATTTCACAGCTTTCCCTAGTAGTCCACTTGCTAATTAGCAAATGAACCTTCCAGGTCTTATGACTCCAGGCCAGTCCTGTTGCCAGCCTGATAATTGGCCTCCTTGGCTGCTCAGGCTCGTAGTTTCCTTCTGGCCCAGTGGGGAAGGGCCAATAAATCTGGCCAAAGACCTCTTTCCTCCTTCAGGGTCCCAGTATTCCAGGCCTTTGGTCTAGGCAGGGGAGGTCTCTTAGAAAGGAAGGTACGAGACTCTACAGCAGCAAGTTCTCCAGCGGTTTGGTCTCAGGATCCCTTTCTACTCTTCAGAGTTATTAGAGTATTGAGGCGGCACAATGTCCTGGAAACAGATGGGCCTGAGGTCCAGTATAACCTACACACTTTGCTGTGTGTCTCTGGGCAAGTCACTTAACCCAGATTGTCTCCCAAAGGCAAAATTGTTGAGGCTCCCACAGGGCTTCTGCTTATGTTGTTATATCTGTCGACCTTTCCCATATTAGAAATTAAAATGTTATTTTGATGCTCCATCATATAACATATTATAATAATAAAATATAATAAAATAGTATTATGGTGCAGGGCAACTTGACAGTGCAATGGATTGAACACCTGGCTAAGGGTCAGGAAGATCTGAGTTTAAATATGACCTCAGCCACTTGCAAACAGTATGACCTGGGCAAGTCACTTAATCCTGTTTGCCTCAGTTTCCTCACCTGTAAAATGAATTGGAAAAGGAAGTGGCAAATCACTCCAGGATCTTTTCCAAGAAAATTCTAAATGATGTGATGAAGAGTTGTACAAGGCTGAAATTAATGAACAACAACATTATGAAAATGGTTTTGACCTCAACTATTTGACCATAGTGTGGACTCCCTGAAAAAGTCACTTCTTCCTCTTCTGTCCTTTGAAGCTTGCCATGTCATCCCCTTGCTTATGTATTGTGTGGCCTTTTGAAAACAGGGCTTGATTTTTTTAAGCAGTTGGAGGATTCTTGGAAGATGGCGGACTAGGTTGGTAAATTTCAAACTCTCCCGATTTCCCCCACAAATAGTAAAAAATCAAGAAGACTTGGGCAGAACAGGGATCCTCCTGATACAAATGAGTAGATCTGAACAAAGATCTGGAACCTCCTGTGAAGTGCAGACACCTCCAGGCTAGCTCCTCAGAAGCACCAAGTGGTGGCTGGAGCCTGAGCAGGGAGCTCAGAAGCTTTCATCTCCTGGGCTGTTTGTGGAGACGGGTCTGAGTCTGGGAAGACTGAGAGAATTTCCCCTGATTGGGAATGTCAGGCCCAGCTGTGCTGCAGGAGGAGGCCCTGGGACAGAAGGAACCAGCACCCGTGAGTGCAGAGGCAGGGGGCAGGGATGCTGCTGGCTGCAGGCACTTGCTGGAGAGTGGAGCTCTTGGTTTGGGGTTCCAAGTCAGAGGGGAAAGCTGAAGGGAAGCCAGAGGCACCACCCCCACCCCAAGATTGCCTTACACTAACACCACTTATTTTTTTAAAATGGGGTATCAAACTGTGCATACCCGTTGACTCAGCAGTGTTTCTATCGGGCCTATATGCCAAAGAGAGCTTAAAGAAAGGAAAGGGCCCCTCATGTGCAAAAATGTTTGTGGCAGCTCTTTTTGTAGTGGCTAGAAACTGGAAACTGAATGGATGCCCATTAATTGGAGAGTGGCTGAATAAATTATGGTATATGAATGTTATGGAATATTATTGCTCTGTAAGAAACGACCAGCAGGACGATTTCAGAGAGGCCTGGAGAGACTTGCATGAACTGATGCTCAGTGAAGTGAGCAGAACCAAGAGATCATTATACACGGCAACAACAATATTACATGATGATCAATTCTGATGGACATGGCTCTCTTCAACAATGAGGTGATTCAGGCCAATTTCAATAGACTTGTGATGGAGAGAGCCTATGGGAACTGAGTGTGGATCCCAGCACAGTATTTTCATCTTTGTTACTTATTTGTTTTTTTTTCTTTCTCATTTTTTTCTTTTTGATCTGATTTTTCTTGTGTAGCATGACAAATGTGGAAATATATATAGAAGAATTATACATGTTCATCATATATTGGATTACTTGCTGTCTAGGGAAGGGGATAGGGGAAAGAAAGAAGAAAAATTTGGAACACAGGATTTTGAAAGGATAAATGTTAAAAAACTATCTTTGCAGGTATTTTGAAAATAAAAAGCTATTATTAAAAAAATGAATCATCAGAGAAGAAAGAACCCCTGAAACTTACTATGGGAACAGAAAAGACTGCGGTCCATCTTCAGAGAAGGACACTGAAGTAAAAAAAAGTTTCTACCCCAAATGGTAAGGTGAAATAGCTCCCTGCCCACAGAGAATTTATATAACTCAAAAAAAATTTAAAAATCAAATGAGAGACAATGAGGAAAAATTAGAATGGGCAAGGGAAGCTAGTGAAGCTATGAGAGACCAAGAAATAACAGTACAGATTATAAAGAATGAAAAAATAGAATAGAATGCAAAATACCTTGTAAGAAAAACAATGGATCTGGAGAACAGATCAAGAAGAGGAAAAAATAAGAATAACTGGACAGCCTGAAAGTTGTGACCAAAAAAAGGACCTTGACACAACAATGCAAGAAAGATTCCAAGAAAATTGTCCTTAAGTGATAGAACATGAGGGGAAAGTAGAAATAGAAAAAAATCTACCGATCACCACCTCAACAAGATCCTTTGTGGAAAACGCATAGGAACATTACTGCCAAATTTAGAAACCCCCAGATCAAAAAGAAAATTTTGCATGAAACAAGAAAAAAATCAATTCCAGTATGCTGGACCTACAATTAAAATTACATAGGATTTATCAGAAGCCACAATAAAAGACTGCAAGTTCTGGAATCATATCTACCAACAATCAAAAGAACTAGGCCTGCGGTCAAAATATCATATCCAGCAAAATTATCTACAGTATTGAACAAAAAAAAATGAAATCTGCAAGTGTCAATGAACTTGCAGATTTTCAGGACTTTCTATCAACCAAACCTGAACTTAATAGAAAACTTAACATGTAAGCCAATATTAAAGATCAGTTTCAAGTAACTCAACTTGGATAAATTGTTGTTTTGCTTTTTTTTAACATGAGAAATATATTTTTATATGGGAAATGTTTAGCATATGTTTCAGATTTACATCAACAATAGGGCAGCTCAAATGAAAGATTGGAGCAGAGTTAAGGTAAAAATAGGAATTATGTCATGCAAATGAGGTGCAGAGAAAGAATAGATACAGAGGCATCAGAGTGGGGAGGAAGGCTTGTAGTTCTGAAAACCTACTCACATCAGAAATGGGTTAAATAGGCTACGCTGCATATATATTATGAAGGATATAGCACCCTTCAAAATCTATTAAAAAATAAGGAGGGAGAGATGGACAGGCAGGGATAGGAAAGAAATGTGTGTGTCCATATGTGGGAGTATGTGTCTGTATATGTATGTGTATGTATATGTCTATATGTGTATATATAAATATATTTTTTCTTAACTATAGCATGCTTCAGGGTGATGGGGGGAGGGTGAAAAGAGGAAAAAAAAGAATAAAGTAAAAAAAAGTACATGGCAGAGAACAAATGAACAATTTACAAGGAAGTGAAGAAAAAATAGACATTCATGAATATAATTTCTTTTACTAATATATATGCTTTCTTGAACTGGTATTTATTGTTATATTATATATATGCATATATATGTATATATATATATATAAAATGAATCCTCCCTAAAGTTTTACTGGGTCAATGCCAATGTTCTCTTTTGTTTCATTTTGTTTTGTATTCCTTTTCTGTTTTTCTTTTTTCTTCTGTTTCTTTAAATAATATAAATTTTGGGGAAAAAAAAGTAGAAAAAGTCATTTATGTGTATTTTTTAAGATGCACTGAAGACATTCTTACAGCCCTTCCAGGAGAAAGCTTCAGTTGTTTCCCCCCATTTGAAAAGTAAATAAAGTTAAGCATTGCAAGTACAGAGAAATCAAACACCATTTTAAAGGGTTCATTTAATTTTTTAACTTAAATTTTTTCAATTAACAAGCATTCATTTTTTTTTACCTCCACCATTCTCCATTTCCCTCCATTGAGGAGGGGGAAAAATTAGAATCTAAAGTGCCCAATTTTTACTTTTTAACCCTTTGTCACAAAGCCCTTGGATTTTATAAAGAAGGATAGTTTAGCACTTATAGGAACTATCTTTTAAATACTCTGCCACAAGTTTTCCCTTTTATCAAATGGTCTCTGTTGGGTCCACTACTATAAATTGGCATGGAAAAGTTCTAGAGTGAAAGTAATTATTGAGATCAATAGGAATAAAAGTAAGACTAAGAACTAATGTTTATGGAGGACTTTCAGGTTTATAAGACACTGGGGGGAGGGGGAAATGACCCTATGAGATAGGATTTTTGTATTATTGTCTGCATTTTATAGATGAAGAAACCAAGGAGAGACAATAGGGTGTAGTAGATAAAGGTACCAATCTTGGACTTAAGAAACCTGGACTTAAGTCCAAATCCTGCCATGGAATGTTGCCAGCTGTATTACCCTGGACATGTCACCTAACTTCTCTGAATTTCAGCTTTTCCATCTATAAAAAAAAAAGGAATAATAGCTTCTACCATACAAGGTTCTATGAAATGAGAACCTATGAAATGAGAAAATATATGACAAGTGCATTGCAAGTCTTGAAGTGCTAAAAATAAATGAAAGATGATGGAATTAAGGTTCAGAGGTTAAGTTGTATCTACCAAAGCATCCTATCTTATCTGCTGTATTTGCTTCAAGTACCCCTCCTTTTTGGGGAAGAGACTTGAGCTAAATATTTTGCTTAAGAATGAAGTTTACATAAGTATTAAGATTGAATTTTTAAGCAACTGCTTGATCAAAATACACAATACACAGTCAAGTGCATCAATTTTTTTTTTTTTTACAAAGGCTCTTATTCAAATCTAGAGCTTAATTGGGTATTGGATGATCATTTTATCACAGATGCATTTGGATTTGGTGCTAATAGAATATTTGAACCACACTGCTTAGCATATATTAAGTGTTTAAAAATACTCTTTATCTTTCTATCTCTATGTTTGTCTGTGTGTCTGTCTATTTATCTGTCTGTCTCTGTCTTCAAATTCATCATTTAAAATTGTAATTTTCAAGGTTGCTTGCTTGGGCTAGGCAAATTTCTAGAAGTATAGTTAGAACAAACTAGTATCAACATGTTTAGTACTCATGGAATATTTTTATCTCCTATTATAATGTACTTGGTTGATTTGATGGATGCGATATGCCCTATATTTTATGTAAACTGGTCATAAAAATGTAAGGGGGGGTTCAACTTCATGAAAACATCTATTAAAATGGCCATCTTATAGAATAATGGAAAGAGCTAGTCAGTAAAGGTCAGTATGTTTGATAGAACTACTTTGCATCATACTTAAAATTCACATCTTATTCTATTGCCTAATGGCTGTTTGATGGACTAGAGAAAAACAAATTAAAGCATCATATTCCTTTTTTGTAAAGCCTCAGAGCTTTTATTTTTTTATAGAGGGAGATTCAGCTACAGTGCCTAGAGAATTAACTCAGTAATTCCTTGGCTCATTAGTAGAAATGAAACCATAAAAATCCTGCAACTTGAAAATTACCTTGGGGATAAAAGAAAAAGAAAAGAAAAGAAAGAAAGAAAAGTACCTGAGAATTTTCTAGTTCTAAACAATTTCATTAGTTCTAAAAATACTGTTTTTAGATGTCAGATGGAAATAAAATAATGAATCAAATATACTATCAACTCTTATTTCATATAATTACAGTAACTTATTTACTTTTGGATTTACCTATTTTATAGATTATTTGTGGAAGTCTTATATTCCAGATGAGCTTTCTTTTACTTCCCACTATGGGCCACCTTTCTGCTCCTTACATTGGTATGATCATGAAATACACAATAATTCTGATATACCAAGAAAAGCATAATTAGTCAGGAAAAAGTTTAAGACATATGTATTCTGAATAACTGCAAATGGATTTTGAATGATCTATTCCAGTGATTGGTTCATTAGCTTGACTGTTGAGAATTATAGCTAATGTGCACATCTTGAATTTGGTTTTCCCTCCCCTTAAGTATCTGGTAGAAAATTAGCAACATGGGGGCAGCTAGATGGAGCAGTGGATAGAGCACCAGCCCTGAAGTCAGGAGGACCTGGGTTCAAATCTGGTCTCAGACACTTAACATTCCCTAGCTGTGTGACCCTGGGCAAGTCACTTAACCCCAATTGCCTCAGCAGAAAAAAAAAAAAAAAAAGAAAAGAAAGAAAATTAGCAACATGGCTTTCTGAGGACAAAGAGCCAAAAGCCCTTCCTTCAAGTCCCTTTTGCATAATCTCCTTTTTGAAGACAGAATTCAAGGTGGAGGATAAAAATGCCCTGGCCAGTGCTTTAACAATTTAATTCAACAAATATCTTATTGCATATTCCCAGCCAGATACATGACAGCTGGGAAATGTTTTATGTAGAAATCTTTATGAGCAGGCAGGGAGGGTGTAAAGAAATGAATAATATACCATCAGAAAATTACTATAAGAGTTTGTTATTCCCTCAGTTAGATTGATCCATGTGTGTTACTTTTCAATCCTTGTGAAGGCAGGGGTAATGTAGGAAACTTGAGATTTGTGTTTGGGTCCTCGGGAGCATTGCCTCCTCAACCTATCTAGTGTTGATTGTGGCTCTAATTTAGAACAATGTTTTGGGCAATCTATGGTTTGCACTGTGTAATGCTGGACTGAATGCAGAATCAGATACTCAGTGAAGGGTTTCTAGCTTTAAATCTTCCATTTTCTCCCAACCCCAGACCCCATTATCCTCTGTAAATTTAGAGAAGAGTTTCTTGACCTCTTCTTAAGTCATGGAACCCATTGGCTGTTTGTTTACAGAATAACCTTTTTTAAATGTATGAAATCAAATATATGAAATTATAAAACATTTGTATATTGAACCAAGTACACTGAAATCCATTTATCAATTTTTTAAAAATAAAGCTCACATACTTCAGATTAAAAACCTCTGGGGGAAGAGATCTTGGAGGCCATTAGGCCCACTCCCTTATTTGACAGATGAGGAAATTGAGGTCAGTTAGAGATCAAATAACCAGATTAAATTCTGGTCAGACAGGTAGTAGTAGGTGACAAAGGGAGAGTTTAAATCTTGATCCTCTCACTCTAGTCATTTATCTTTCTCTTCTACCACATCATAATATCCAGCTATAGCCCTAAGCATGTTTGATTATTGAGAAGGTCCTATTTGAAACCTCTGTGCCTCCTATTTCAAATTTCATGCATTTATTTTCAGGTCAAATTACTCTAGCAGAGCCAATCAAGCATCTTGCACAGATTACTGTTAAGATGCAGGATTTTAGCCATCTAGCTGCTTCTTACAAAGTTAAATGAAGGGACTGGCTCAGACCACAGCCAGGCCTTGGACATTTTCTCATTGCTTTGAGGATTCATTGTTTATCATCACTATTGTTTTCTACTCTGGACACAGTGACTTAATTCTTTGGATAGGGAGAGAAAGAGAACGGACAGTGTACTTTCTAGACAAACCATTAAAAAATGGAAGAAAAAGCAGAAAGAAAGCTGGGGTATTATTACCAGGGAAAGTGCTCAGTCTGTGTTCCTCTACAAACCTAAACACCCTACTGGGTGCCTCATGTTGAACACAGTTTGCAGTGCAATCTCATTTAGATGTCTGTTCAGGTAGAGATTGGACAAAATTTCCCTGGGGTAGGGGGAGGGAGGTCCCTTCCATCTTAGAAATCCTGATGCTGTGATGAAAGTATTCAGCCCAGCATTTAAGGTCTCCATGATGGCTAGATCTCCTCTCTTTGCATTAGGAACCTGCAGTGTGTAAATCACTGCATTTGGTGCTAGAGGAGATACTAAAATAGAAGAGAGAATTCTTAGCCCCCAAGAAGTTATAGATGTATCCTAGTGGGGGGGAAGGGGGAATGAAATTAAGAGGCATCAAAATATAGTGGAAAAAAGCACGAGCTAACTCTAGGGTCAAAAGACTAGGATCCAAACATTTCCTGTATAGTTTTGGGAAATGCACTAAACTTTCCTGGGCCTCAGATTTCTCATGTGTAAAATGGGAAGTTGGATTAGCTGGCTTTCTCTTGATCTTGATCCAGCTCTTGATCTACAGTCCTCTGAATTCACACAACTCTGACAGAAAAGGGAATGCATTAAGTGTAGAACACCTACCTGAGAGCCTTGGTTAAAGCATACCTGCAGCCAAGCCCACCCATTCATTAAACTTATTTAATTAAAAAAAGCTTCTGATCCCTACTTGAAACAATACAGAATTTCCAAGGGCTGTGAGAATTCAGGGAAAGGAGAGAATGCTTCCAGTTGGGATTGGGGGCAAGGCAAGGGCCATCAGGATCTTAAGAGTTCCTGGAGGAGGGAGCTTTTGTGCGGAGCCTTGAAGGACAGTCATTGTCTCAACAGGTGGACTCGGGAGGAGGGCAGGGTGAGACATTCCAATTTAGGGAACTTCATGGCCGAGTAGAGCATATATTTGAGACAAATAGAGTAATCTACTCTAGGCTATGGCATAGAATACCGGAGGTATGGAAGAATGAGGCTGAAAAGGTAACCTAGGCCTTGAAATGCACCTAGACAAATTTCTGTAGAAAATGGCTATGAAAATTGCATGAGATATTACCCTTCCCCCATCCCCCTTACATATGTTTTCATCCCCTGTATCTTTCCTGTGCATTTAGTATATTCTGCTTTATACTCTGTATTCTGCTTATCTGTGTATATTCTCCTGCTAGATCATATGATAGCACCCTTGCATCTCTAGTGGCATCTAGTACAGGACCCTGCACATTTATTGTATTTGTTGAATTGAATAATAGCGGCTAGCATTTATACACCATTTAAAAATTCTCAGTGCTCTTCATCTTTACAATAACTTGTAAGGTAAATGCTGTTATTTAACAGATAAGGAAACTGAGGCTGAGAGAAATTAAAAAGACTTTCTCAGTATCACACAGACAGCAAGTGAGCCAGAATTTGAAGTCTCCAAGTTCAACATTATATGTGGGGGGGGGGCAATTAGCAAATATTTACTGAGCATCTCATTTATGTCCAAAACTATTTGACACTGGGAAGGATCCTAAAGGAACATGTGTTCTTTACCTTCAAGGAACTTACTTGGAAGATAAAAATAATGTGAAAGAACAAAAGAGCAATTAAGTTCTAACTAGGTGACCCTGACTATAATTGTAGCAAGAATTGAGGGAAGGACATCTGCATGAGTTAGCATGGTCAGGAATGGCTTCATAGGAGAAGTACTGAGAACCTGAAGGGGGTCTTGAAAGCTTCACCCTGGAGTTAATCTTTGTATGTTACAGACACCTGGAGGAGGACTACCGGGGAAAATTGTCACTAATTCGATCTGAGATTGAGATGGAGCGAGAGATGTTCTGGCAGCAGGTGAACAGGCAGAGAGCCAAGCTCGAAGCAGACATTGAGTACCTGCAGAGGGAAGAAGTGTGCCTTCAGGAGAAATTGACCTTGGCCTTGAAGGTAGGGAAGACCTCCATACAGGGCCATCTGTACCACTAAAAGATGTTGGTTTTATTGGTACCTTCCTCCTCCAAAAAGTATTTTTGTTTGTTTGTTTTGGAAAAGCAATTGGGGTTAAGTCACTTGCCCAGGCTCACACAGCTAGAAAGTATTAAGTGTCTGAGACCGCATTTGAATTCAGGTCTGGTGCTCTGTCCGCTGTACTATCTAGCTTTCCCCAAAATATATGTTTTAGCAGAATTAAAACAAATAAACTAGTAATCCTGTAGCTTAAAGTCAAAGAGCCCACTTAGGATCCATCCACGCTCCAATGCTGTGTTCTATGCAGGAAGTGAAAGCAAAGTGGAATAAGCATTATCTAGTACATATTACATATAAGGCAGTTTTTGGTTTTTGTTGTTTTTTTTTACAAATATTATCTCAATGATTGATGCCAATTTCAATGATCTTGTGATAGAGAGCTATCTACACCCAGAGAGAGATTGTGAGACCTGAATGTGGATCACAACATAACATTATCACTCTTTTTGTTGTTGTTCACTTGCATTTTGTTTTCTTACTCATTCACTTTCCTTTTTGATCTGATTTTTCTTGTGCAGCAAGAGAATTATATAAATATGTTTACCCATATTGGATTTAACATAGATTTTAACATGTATAACATATATTGGATTGCTTGCCATCTAGGGAAGGGGTGGGAGGAAGGGGGAGGAAATCTGAAACACAAGACTACGCAAGGGTCATTGTTGAAAAATTACTCCTGTGCATGTTTTGAAAATAAAAAGCTTTAAAAAAAAAAAAAAGACAAATATTATCTCAAGGGACAGCTAAATGGCTTAGTGGATACAGCACCAGCCCTAGAATCAGGAGAACCTGAGTTCAAATCCAACTTCAGATACTTAATACTTACTAGCTGTGTAATCCTGGGCAAGTCACTTAATCCCAATTGTCTCTCCAAAAAAACAACAACAACAAAAACCTTCTCATTTCATTCAATCCTATGAAATAAGTACTGTTATCCCCATGTTACAGTTGAGGAAACTGAGGCAGACAGAGTGAGGCAGAGACCTTGACAGTTTGAGCAATCTGCTAGAGAAGAAAAGAGGGAATGGGATAAAGGACACATATAAGCCTTGGCAGGAGGAGGGTTACCCCTTCATCATATATGGGAGTAAAGTAGGGAAACAATGAGAGATGTCTGAGTAAAATGAAAAAAGGGGAGATGGCCCTTGGTGACTGACAACTTTTTTCAGTGAAATATGAGGCATTAAAGAGAATATCAATATGTATGCTTAAGTTTCCCAATATGGGGAATGGCTTACTTTGCTTCATTATTATGACAGGGAAAAATTACATAATATCAGTTATTTTTCATTTCCCAGTATTTGCAAACACTAGTTTTTTTTTCTCATGTTGACATCTGGATTTCAATCATTTTCAAAGCAAAATACCCACAGAATGTAACAAGATAATAACATAAATCATTTCTTACCAAACACTTTATGCTCAGAGCCTATGTGAATAAAAATTGTGTATTCTTTTGAGAGTGTGACAGTGAATCCCACTAGCATTTTACATTGAGAAGCAGCATGGGCCATATTGGGCAGGGCCCTAAATTTGGATCCAAGGAAACCAGGGCTCAAATCTTACCTCATATATGAGGTATACAGCAAATCATTTTATTTTTCTATGCTTCAGTTTCTTTATCCATAAAATGGAAAATTTGGACTTAAGACTATTAAAAGAGACCTAGAACTGATCCCATGAATTCCTGAATCTCAATTTCCTCATCTATAAAATGGTAAGAATACCTGTAGTACTCATTTTACAAGGATGTTGTAAGGTTAGAATGAAAAATGTATTTTGGAACTTTGCAAACTCTGAGGTATTATATAAACTTTGATTTTCATTAAGTATTGAGACATGTACTCTTGTCCCTTAGTCAGGGACTATTTATACCAAGTATCTACATGATCCTTTGCCTTCTGTTTCATTTTTCTTATTATTTTCCCAACTTTTAATACTATTGAATATTCCAAAACTTTAAGATAGTCCACAAAAATCCATCTTTTAACATCTTCTTTTCATTAAATCTTCACATTTGATTTTCTAGGAAAATAGTAGGTTACAGAAGGAAATCATGGAGGTTGTGGAAAAGTTGAAAGCATCTGAAAAGCTGGTATCAAAGCTACAGAATGATCTTGAATTTGTGTTGAAAGACAAGGTAACCCTACTTATCCTATCCTTTGCTCCTATCGGAAAAGGGCTCTGAAATTGGGCTGAGGTGAAAGATGAAATTTACATTCAGTAATTCAGACTCTTGGCTTAAAATATTTGGTATCTAGATACTGGTCTGAACTCAGTCCTCTTTCCTATCTAGAATTTCATAATGAAGGAAGAAATAATGTGATTGTTCATTGGTTCAAAGATTCTTTTTATTTCTCAGGACCTTTCACTAAGATGAAAGCATCCTTATTATACAATCAAACTCCCCTAGGCAGTTTTCCAAATTCATTTCAATTCTATTTGCAGAATGTTAATTAAATAACTTACTTTGTGAAAGAAATTTTATTTAGGTAAGCAAAAAGCAGTAAGATGTGGTCCCTACCTTTAAGTTTTTCACTAACTTTTTTGGGTAAATAAGGTATGCACATACTTCATTTCAGAAATTTGAAGAGACAAACCAGGTGGGTAAATGTTCACAAACATTTATTAACAGCCATAGTATATCACAGTATAATCTCTTACAATGGCAAGATTTTGCTTTTTTTCCCCCCACTTTGGAAAAGTGAAACCTGGAAGTGAGAAGGCACTTTCAGACATATTTGCACCCTACATAGTAAGCAAAGAAAAAAAAAAGCATTTATTGAGTATTTACTGTGGATTAGATAACAAAAGATTTTCCAAGCCCCCAAAGAGCTTATAAGGAGCTAATGTGGCTGGAAAAGGGGAGAGAGAGAAACAAGCAAGCAAATATGCACAAACAAGATACATACAAGACAAATAGAAAATAACAGAGGGAAAGTGCTAGAATTAAAAGTGGTTGGGAAAGGTTTCCTGTAGAAAATAGGATTTTAAAGGCCCTGCTTGGTTCAGAGCTGGTAAATGTTGTTATCATAAGATGACTGAAAAGAAATCAGATCCCTCTGGCAATCTCAAGCCTTTTTATCCCAAACTCCAAGCAGAACAGCCTGCTAATTTGAGAAAGTTGATGTGACCATTTCTTTTAACTGCAAACTGAGTCTGTGTGCAGTAGGAATCCAGGATCTGTATTGGGGGGACAAATCTGAGCTAAATTGTCTCTTGTAAAAACCCTAGCTGTCAAAGAACCTTTTACAGATGGCTTGGGTGTGGTTCCAGTAAAACAAGTTACTGTTCATTCCTAGCCCAGCTGTACAAGTCTTGGGACTAGAGATGCTTCCTTTTCTTCTTTGGATCACTTGGCTTTTATTATTCAGTTCCCTTCAGTTTTGTTTGTAGACAAATATACTCAAGGTATTGGTAGACTGGCAGATAATTTCTTTAAGTTAAGGCAGAGTATCTATACTGCCCAATTTCTTACACTGTGGGTTGCAACCCCATATAAAGTCTCCTAACTGAATATGGAGGTCATGAAATTATAGTTTATTATCAGCAAATGTTTGATTTATATTCATATTTTATATATCTAAATAGCCAAAGTCACATAAAAATTTTTCAGGCAAAAGAGAGAAAAAGATAGGAAGCCTAATCTATAGGACTACATTTGGAAGTTATAGCCAGTTACTGTAATGTTGAGGCTTGATGATGGATTAGAGCAAAAAAAATGAGAATGCCATCATTAAACATATGGCCTGTTATGCTTTTCATAATACTCCTAAATATGGCTGGAACCAGATTAAAATGTAATTGGGGAATATTTATTGAAATATGCAATAATATGATAAAATATAAATAATATCAATTTTTTTAGTGGATCTTAGTGGATTTTTTAGTATATAGAGTTTAGTGGTATTCATTTTTATTTAAGTTGCCATAGTAATGAGGCAGGCTAAGAGACTTTTTTCCCCCTATCTTTGATCTACAGTTGGAAAGGAATCTTGTTTTCTTCATGTCATTTGCATCTTCTAGTTGAGGATAATAAGAATTTTATTCATTGAATTTGCAGCTGGAGCCACACAACCCTGAACTCTTCAGTCACGAAGAACGGTTTGCAGAAGTTGTAAAAGAATATGAACTCAAGTGCAGGGTATGTACCTTTGGAAAATCCTTTTTGCAAAAATTCTGAAAAATTTCTCTCTCTGGCTGTTGAGAAGCCACTTAGTGGAAATAGAGGAGACAGGTAATTTCTATTTTAATTTTTTTGTTTGTTTGTTTGGAGCTGATAGAGAACATCTTTGTTTCTTGGGCAAAAAGCTTTCTGTATCTCCTAATCCTGTATGCTTCTCCTAAACTTCCATGTTTCTCAAGACCCTATGGTAACATAATTCTGTGCTCTTAGAAAGTGGACTACAGATCTCTTCTAAGATACTATCCCACCAGGTGCCAGTTAAAGACTATGGGTACTACCATACTTAGCTGGCCACCAGTGATAAATAATATAAAAGGTGCTGGAAACTCCCCTTTCTTCTATTACCAGTTAAGACAATATTAAAAAAATTGTTTTCACTTAATAGTATTTTATTTTTTCTGATTACATCTAAGGGTAGTTTTCAACATTCACTTTTGTAAGATTTTGAATTCCAGTTTTTTTTTTCTCTTCATCCCTTACCTCCTTCCTCCCCAAGACAACAAGCAATCTGATGTAAATTATACATGTACAATCATATTAAATATATTTCCACATTAATCATTTTGTGAAAGAAAAATCAAAACAAAATGGAAAAACCATAAGAAAGAAAAACTGGAAGATGCAAATGACATGACAAAAACAAAATCCCTTTCCAACTATAGATCAAACATAGGGGGAAAAACAGTCTCTTAGCCTGCCTCATTTCTGTGGCAACTCAAATAAAAATGAATACCGCTAAACACTAAACCACAACCAGTCTCCATAGTTCTTTGTCTGAATGCTGATGGCATTTCCATCCTTTGTAGGACAATATTATTATTATTGATGATTCTCTTTGTCAGTTAGGAATGTGTTTCCCCCTGAAGTTTTTCCATGCCCAACCAAGAGGCATCAGAGCTAAGATTCCTTGAATTTGGATTAAACCTAGATGGCGGAATTAGAAGCCTTCCTCTATTCCTCACTTTGATATATAATTATTATCATTATTTTCATGATGATCATCATCATGATTGAAAGTAATAATACTAATAGCATTTATATGGTGTAATAAGGGTCACTGGGTGGTGCAATGGAAAAAACCCTGGGCCTGGATTCAGGAAAACTTCCTGAGTACAAATCCTGCCTCAGACATTTACTTGCTCTGTGACCCTGAGCAAGTCATGTAATGCTGTTTGCCTCAGTTTCCTCATCTGTAAAATGAGTAGGAAAAGGAAATAGCAAACTATTCCAGTATCTTTGTCAACAATACCTCAAATGAGATCAGGAAGAGTCAGACATGACTAAAAGTGACTGAACAACAAATGGTGGTTTAAGGTTTGCATAGTGTTTTACAAACATTCTCATGAGGTGATAATTAAAGGAGTCTTAGAATCCTAAAAAGTATATAGTCAGTTCTCTATTTTAGGAGGAATGTGTACCTGTGTGGGAAAAGGCAATAAGTAACTTCATTCTCATACCAAAGTAATATTGAAAGGAAAATTAATCTATGCTTTTATTTTGATTAACAAGGCAAAACTCAGAACAAAAGAATTAAAAGAAGTTTATCATAAATAACTGATTGACAAGCAGAACTGTTGGGTACTAAGTTAACAGATAATTTTCAATGGTAATAAGACACATTTACCCCGATCCTGTTTTTTTTTTTTTTATTATTCCTCTTTCTTTTCTTCTTCTTATATGTCTAATTGACCTTTGGATCTTTAAATCTCTTAAAGTCTAGCTTCTTTCTATTTTTCTGCTCTTATACATTATTCCTTTTCACACAGTCATGCTGTTCCACACACATGACATTTTATCTCCTATCTCTATACTTTTATCTGGATCACAACCCCTTCTCACATCTATGTAGAAACTTCTAGTTTCCTTCAGGGTTCAGCACATTAGACTTCCACATGAAACCTTCTTTGATTCTTCCTTTTTTTGATGCCCTAAAACCATTTTGTATGAATATATATATATATATATATATATATATGTATATATATGAATACATACATATGTATATGTATATATAAAATATGTTGGAGTCAACTAGGGCTTCTAAGAACAGCTTGTTAAATTTTCATTGTGTGCTTTATACCTCAGAAATCAGCAAATGCTAAGAATCAGGGCTTAATTTATTATTTTATTGATTATTTAGACCTAAAGTATTAACAATACATATTAAACTTGAAAGTGCTGGTGCATACATTTTTTTTTTCTTAGAGAACTTAATTGTTAAACATTTACTATGGTTCCTTGTATTACTCTATTTACTTTGCTTGAGCTGAGCTCAGGGAATGAAGATGTTACTGGAAGCCAGTGGCTAAAGTAGATCAAAGAAACCAGTACCTTCTTTATTAGTCAATCAGCATTTGTTCAACTATTACTTGCTTTATTAAGTAGGGTAAAGAGACTGAGGCCTTCAGTTTTGGGGGGTTTTTTGTAATTGTAAATCGACTGGAGGATGGGGGCTATTGATGGAGACATTCTTTAGACTAGAGGCATCTTACAGTAAAAATACACATAAATATTATTGTTATTATTATTAATTAATAAATTGCTATGTGAAAATATGCAAAACAGTAGTCTTAAATCCTGCATCTGAAATTGAATGGTGGAGAAAATAAAATCTTTTTAAAAAAATATTTTATTTTTTTCCCAATCATATATAAAAACAATTTAATGTTAATTTTTTAAATTTTGGGGTTCCAAATTATTTCCATCTTCACCCCTCATTGAGAAGACAAAACAATTTGATATGTTATATATTTGTAGTCATGTGAAACATGCTTCCTTGTTAGTCATGTTGTGAAAGAAGCATAGACCAAAAAAAACCCAAAACCCAACAAGAAAAATAAAGTTAAAGAAAAAAAAGTATGGAAAGCAAAGTCTTCTTTAGGCTTTTCTCCCTATGTATTTTCTACTCAGGCTTTAAGTTCTGAAGTGTATTTTGGAGACAAAGTAGTCAACAGTGCATTAAGGTTTGTTTTTTGAAGCAATTTGTTGTTTTGTTTTGTTTTTATACATCCCAAGATAACTTTGTCAATATATGTTAAACTAATTCAGGTGAATAGGGTTTCCTTCAATTAATCAACAAACATTTAAATTTTTACTATGTGTTGGGCACTGTATTAAGGGGCTGAGGATGTCAGAAAAAACAATGGGAAGCTTATACTCTAATGGGAAGACAATATGTAAATAAATCCATATAACACTTATACAGGTAGATGAAAGATCATCTTAAAGAAGGTTCTCACCAGAGAGAATGAGAGGGAAATGAGGGAAGTAAGAGCCTTCCAAGAAGATGGCTTTGGAGCTCAGTAATCTCTAGAGTATGGGTAAAATTCTTAATAGGCCAAATAGGTTACTCTGTGGATAGAATACCAAATCTGGAGTCAGAAAGATTCATCTTCATGAGTCCAAATCCAGCCTCAGACTCTTACTAGCTGTGTGAGCCTACGCAAATCACTTAATGCTATTTACCTCAGTTTCCTCATCTCTATAATGAATTAGAGAAGGAAATGGCAAACTGCTCTACAATCTCTGCCAAGAAAATCCCAAGGAGTTGTGAAAGGTTATAGACATGGTTATAAAAAAACTCAATAACAACAAAATTCTTAAACTATTAAGAATGCTGTTATAATAACAATTGTCCTGGCCAGCAGGACTTTAGTAATTCGTGGGGGCGAGGAGGACCCGACCTGAAGGGAGAGAATAGGCGAGAGAGAGGAAGGAGACTACATGGCAGGTAGAATAGTCTCATTTATTGAAGTAAAAAGGCTGAGATTATATAGATTAATGCCGTTCTGGATGGGGGGTTTCAGGAATGCAGAGATAGTTGGGTTGGGTAGCAGGGTGTGGTATGCAAGGACACTGATATGATCAGGTAATCTCCGGGAGTAGTTAGCATATGTTTGTTCTTCCTGTGCATTCAAATTCTCGGCCCCAGACATTCCTGTTTTATCATATTCTCGGCTCCAGGCATCTCCGCCGGTTTTACATTATAAGAGGCAGAATGGCAGGGTCAGTGGAAGGTCTGTTTTAGGCTATATGGCTTGTGTTTCCTGAATATGGTGCCTTAGAATTGGCAGGGCCCCGGTCTTAGGCTATGGGAGCGGCCTCCGAGAATCCTTTGGGAGTGGACC